>VURO01050040.1:87265-114780 GCA_015108175.1 Pelvicachromis taeniatus | reverse complement strand
AACCATTTCTGTTGGTGAGGTTCAGTCAGTCAGGAGCTACCCAAGGCTAAAAGCTAAAGCTGTGGAGCTGGAAACACATTCTGAACACATTGTCCGTACGCTGAACATTTTTAAGGGCTCCATCCATCCATCTTCCTCCGCTTATCCGGAGCTGGGTCGCAGGGGCAGCAGCCCAAGCAGAGAAGCCCAGACCTCCCTCTCCCCAGCCACCTCCTCCAGCTCATCCGGGATAACACCAAGGCGTTCCAAGGCCAGCCGAGAGATATAATCTCTCCAGCGTGTCCTGGGTCTGCCCCGGGGCCTCCTCCCGGTGGGACATGCCCGGAACACCTCACCCAGGAGGCGTCCAGGAGGCATCCTTATCAGATGCCCGAACCACCTTAACTGGCTCCTTTCGATGCGGAGGAGTAGCGGCTCTACTATGAGCTCCTCCCAGATGGCCGAACTTCTCACCCTATCCCTAAGGGAGAGTCCAGCCACCCTTCGGAGGAAGCCCATTTTTAAGGGCTCAAATGGTCTAAATAGATCATTTTTGTGGTAATGATTAATTCTATGGGCACCATCTTGAAAATCCAAAAGAGCTCCACAACTTCTTACTCTCCACAGGTCATTTAGGGCATGTCACAATGTCATCAGCATTTTGTGGGGGCAGGTAAGAACAGAGACCAAACCACAGACTGAGACAACCCAACTGATCTCCTGAGTGGATTGCATGTGTGGTTAATCAGAGGCAATCTATCCTAGTACACCACTCAACAGACAACTAAATAGGCTATTCAAGCAGAAAAATTTCACTTCCCATTGGAAATAAATGAATCACTGTCCAACAACTATTGTTATACCCAACATTTTGCTTATTTGAGACCAGACAGGGATGTTTGTACTGCCTGTGCTGGTATCTGAACTACTCCTTCATAAAAAGAAAGAATAGAATTATTCGTTGGGCTTTTTAATATATTTAGGTGGTAATGTAATTTGTTTTTATTAATTTTCTTAACCACTTATGCGATTCAGGATCCCAGTAGGGTTGGAGCTTATCTCATTTGTGATAGTTTGAGAGGTGGGATGCACCTTGGGCAGGCTGCCAGTCCACCACAGGGCTATCACATAGAAACAGCCATTCACACCTATGGCCAGATTAGCATCACCAATTACCTGACATGCAAACTCAACACGGAAAGGCCCCAGGATCTGGCTGGCTGATTCAACCCCTGAATTTTCTTGCTTTATGTGACAGTACACCACCATGCAGCCTGCTTGTTTATACCTAAATGCTAATGGAGATACAGAGGCTGTTCCTAATTTTATGTACCCCGTTCTGCACCACTTCTTTCACAAGTTTTTGGAGAATTTTCACAGATTTTAGTTTAAGCTCTGTGCAAGAGAGCTTGAAAGCAAGCTGCCTGTCTCAGTGATTTAGGAGATTTGGTTTTGTGTTTGAAGCTGCTCTTCTGGAAGGATCAAGGCAGGGATTGGTTTGACATAAAACGCACAGCTGAGTCAGAAACCCTTTCAAACACACACCGAGCGAAACATCTCTACTGCATACGCACACAGCACAAAATAAACTACACTTGTGCTGTTGCTGAGTCAAACACTATTAAGATATTAGAAGGGGCACGTTTTGTAGAAAAAAGGCAAACTTGTATTTTTAATGTTGCAGCTGCAGTGCAAGTATCGCAGAAAAACGGAATATTTAACCTTCAAAATAATCTTCTTTGACTGTATTTTTGTATGTACCGTATGCATTTTGCCTGTAACACTGTGTCCAATCTGACCTCCAGTGCTATATAGTCTTTCTATCAAAGACAAAGTCATTTTCCATTTTTCAAAAATATTTTATTTGATATTGATCCAGGTACAAGGAAATAAAAGAACATGGATTTATCTTACAGGACGTGGGATTGAAGCTGTAAAAGTTTATTTTCTTGATCCAATCTCTTCTTGGACATGCAAGTGAATACAGAAGGTGGTTTACAGGGGGGGAAAAAAAAAAAGGAGAATGTATCGTACTGTAGAAATGGCATTGGATCAGGGTGTCGACCTCACCCTTTACTGTACAGAAAGACTTCACCCAACACCTTTCTCTTTTTGTCATTTTTAATCCTCTTTTATAGCAAAAAAAGGCAACACACAGATAGGCTACGAAGAACCAACAATATTGAGAAAATGAACAAAAGAGAGGGAAAGCACTTTTATCCTTCCAAAAGGATGTTTTCTCTAGTCTCTCCACAAGCAAATTGTGAGCATTTTTACTCCTTGTGTTGAAAGGGTTTTAAGTTTCTTTAAGTTTTGACATGAGAAGAGCAGTGCAGTGAACATGCAAGACGAAGAGTGACGACTACTGACCCGGCACTTCACCATGCTGGGAGCACAGTGTGCCTTTCATCTCATTATGGCCTCGCTGCTCGGCTCTGACACCAAACTTTACAAGGAAGAAAAGAAAAAAAAAAAACACATTTTATATCTCACAAATCTTTATGCATATTTCACAATATACTTTTATTATCATTTTAATAAATACAAAACGACACTGTGATTTAAAAGAAAACAATGAGTATTAAAGAGACACTAAAACGCATTAGACAATCTTAATTTGGTATGTTCTTTTACTGACATCTTAAGGTGGATGAACCAGCACATTATACTCAAAAGTCCACAGCAGAAAAGAAAAGAGGGGACGACAGAATCAGACATGAGAGGGATAAACTGTCAATGAAAATGGAATGAATCGAGTGGAGATGCGTATGGATATATACACATATATACACATACATAAACACCACCAGAATGTAAAATAACCTGAGATACTCTTTGCACCTCATTTCCAGAACACTGGCCACTGGGTGGATGGTTTTTAAAAAAAAACAAAATGACATGGCATGACGACAACAGTACAACAGCATCTGATGGCCTTTAGTTTCCCACCCCCCCTTTATCAACATTAGCAGTACAAAAAAAGACAAAACAAACAGTCATTAAACCACAAAAATCCTGAACATTAATATTGAAAACATCATTGTTTAAGCAGCGTTTTGGAGTCCATAAAAGGCATACAAAGAAACAAGCTTCTCATTAAAAAACAGGACAACCAAAAAAGGAAAAAAAAAAAAAAGAATTTAAAAAAAAAAAAAAGGAAAAAAAAAAAAAGTCATTTAAAAAAGACAACAATTGAGAATCAGAGGATGAGAAGTCGAAAGCGGCAGATAAGTGTGTGTGTTTTGTGGCAGTCAGGCAGACAGAAAGTGTTCTGCTCCACACTCAGGATGCGCGCACGGCCTTTCTCCGTTTCACTCCACTCAAAGCTACGATGTAAAACACACGCACACCATTTTTATTCCTTAACATCATTGACACAAGACTGTGGTGATCTTAGCATACTGGAGGGCCAACCGCCGCTTCTGTAGATTTCATTAATGAACAGCACCCAGCTGAACCCAGCAGGTCGGTGTGTTGTTTTCCTGGATCACACTGTACCCAGCGACAACATCATAAACACGAAAGAGTGAGCACTGTAAAAATCAAACAATTAAAAAAAATAGCAGGAACCAAAAGACAATAAAATGAAACAAAGTACAAAACATAAAAGATGTAAACAATTGCTGTTATTCCACTCGTGATTTAGGAGTAACATTACCACTAATAACAATAAATGCTCCTTTGTTTGTGTTTCCTACCTATTAAGGCCATAGAAGAATCACAAATCTGCCTTTGTAAGTGCTCTGACTGGACTGCAGCATGCGGATAGATTTTAGCGACTCCTCCCTTTTAACCATTTTATTCTAAGTGTGCTGTTTTACTGAATTATTTAAGTAGTAAAACCAAAGAAAAAGAAACCATTGCTTGGAGGACCAGGAGCCATTGCTTGGAGTTGCCCCCAAACATTGAAAACTAGATATTTCTATTATTTCAGGTTAATTAAGGGTTAAATAACCAACCACAGCAATACAGAATCCTTTCTGTACCTCTTTTGGCCTTGTATCTGTCCTTCAGACCCTCAGGAACCTTGTGTGTCTGCCACCCAATTTGTCTCAAGTGTGGAAATGGGCGCCTTATTTGTTGCTGTCTGTGAGCAAAGCATTACTCTTTAATATCTCTCTGTACATTAGCATATATTTTTCTTCTCTCTACTTTACAGTACAGAAACTCCTCTTCACATATTCATCCGGTTCTTCATGTCAGCAGGAGCTATGTTTTTTTTTTTGTGCTTATCACCAAAAATTGCAGTGCAAAAACAATAATTAATAATAATAATAATGATAATAATTAATGGTAGCTATCAACAAACAATGGATTATAAAACAATTATTTTATGGCACAACAGCCACTCATTTCACATATAATACAAATAACCAGATAAAACCCAACTGTTCCTGTATATGGAAATAAAAAGCTCGAACTGAATCAGGCTTGCATAGCAATGCAACAACAAGTTAAAGAATATATTTACAGGAAACAAAATTCCCTTTTCCTCAAGGGCAGTTACCAGAAAATTTGTTCTCTTATAGATGTTTTGATTTTTTTCTTTTTTAACTTGCCTTTTTCTAACAAAAAGAAAATTACAGTAAGGTAGGAGGTGGAAAATATTTTCTTGAGGACAAAAAACATAGTGAGATGTACAGTATGTCTGTGTCTATACATCGCATTTACAGTTCTGTGACACTGTTTTTCTCCGTAGGTCTCATTGCTGCACTCCTTCCCTCGGAGAACACACAGGTAAGGACAAAGTTCACTACCCCGCAAAGAGGGTGTCACTCTTCCAAAGAGAGAACAGGCTCTCTCCAGTTTAAACTGCAGGCAGATCACTCTGTGAGGAAAGTAAGCGGAATAAAAGAAAACATTAGGTTCGGAAAAAAATAAAATAAAATTGTTCACTTAAATTTAAGTAAAGAACCTAATAAATATGTTGGGACGCATTTTTGCCAGGAATTCAAAGGAAACAGCTGGACTGACTCTTTCCCAAGTTAAAACAATAACCGCCAGTACAATAAAATCTAAGTTGAATCCATCCACACACACAAACACTGACAAGCTGTGCTTTTGCAGAAAATATATGCTGAAACAGCCAGACACACTTAACACAGGAAGTACTGGCGGGGTGGATAAACTGTTGTTTGGCAAGATGCAGTTATAGTAATTTTATGGTAAGCGTTGCTGCACTACAAAACTTGCCCTTTTTTACTGCAGTATATGTGCTGTGCCATACACCATAAAACACTGCTGTCAAACATCAAAGTGCTAAATTACTCACATAACTCTCCTGAGTACTGTCCTTGTCCGTTGGTCCCCAGGAATTCAGCATGCTCTGTAGCGGTCCACTGCTGTGGTTGTCGTGGACCCTCAGTCTTGCGTGGCCCTGTTGAGCCCTTGGAGGAACCTGTGCCAGAACTGTGGCCACCAGGGGAGGGGAACGATGGTTTACTGTATGGCAGACACCCCTCTTCTAAAAGCACACACATAGGAACCAAGAGGTATACTTTAAGTTTGAACTTTTATTATTGTAGTGTCACACATCTTGCATCTGATGCATGGACACAAGGCGCGCTTTGCAACCACCACCCCACACTCTTGACATCTGCAGAGTGGCCGTGCCAACGAGCAATGCCAGGGCGTGCCACGGAGAGGACTCTCAGCTTCGCACATGGCCTTGCAGCCACCACCCTTACGAGGAGGGTAAATACAATAACAGGGGACTACCGGCTGCTGTGGCACCCCCTGCTGCAGGGCAACATAACATTGACCCTCAGTAGTCTCCATCATTGCGTGAAATCTCATCAAACTACTCCCCACTGCTCTACTAATGACTGTAATATAGCCTTCCCTGACCTCACTGAAGTCTACTGCAAATCAGTCAATGCACTGAAACATGAGGGAATTCACCTACAGTGTTTTTGGTAAAGATGCTGATTGTGACACCTGTCTTTGTCTCACAGTCTCAGATTAACTGTCTGAGAAACTCCTGGCACAGAGAGTAAAAGGAGCGCAGCATGGAGAGCTCTAACGGTCACAAACAAACAGGCGTGCGCACACATAAGATTAATGAACGCACACACAGATGGAGTGTAGAGAGCTGCTGTTTGTGTGAGAAAAGAAAGCTGAAGCGATTAGAGTGTATTTCAGTTGCTGGGGCCTCCTGCCTTACTTGGAGTGGAGCAGGCTGGTACTGGCAACAGTTACAGGGGCATTACGGTGGCTGAGGGAGGGCTGAGGGGGGCATTCTGGAAACCAGAGCAAGTGGCAGACAGTGCAATCTGTTCATGGGAGCCCAGTCTCAAAGCAGCATGACTAACTTCAACACAATCACTTAGAGAAAAATCCCCCACCGCAAGGGCACAGCAGCAGTTAAACTCCTGTGTTATTGTTATTTTCTGGCTATAATGAAAGGAATTATCTTTCTATTAAAATAAATAGATCAGTTAATAACAAGAAATGTTCCACTTCCCTTTTGACTTCAGTTATTTTGAAAGGAATTTTTTTTCTCTCGCTAATGAATGGTTTTATGTGAGTATAATTATTTTATAGATTTTTTTATGGAGCGAAGTGCATTTTATAATAAATAAACAGGATAAATTGTTTATGTGAACAAAATGTTATGTGCTTTCCTGAACTTTTTTCTGAACAACGGCAGCAAGACTCTGATGGAGATGTCAATACTTTCACGCATCTACACTCATTCGCAAACATTTCCACCTGGGTATTCCATTAATTCATGAAAAAAAAACTAACAACCACATTGAAAGCCTCACCTGACTTTCAGCCAAATGCTTAAAAAAGCAATTGTAGGAACCTGTTAGCAGGAACATTTTTGCATACTATGCTTTAAATTGACATTTTATCTCCGTGTTAGCCTTAATGCCTGTTCCCATTTCATAGCTAAATACTTCATATTTCATCCGTACCTGTTTTGTGGCCCCTGCGGCCATCATCAGCTCGGTCTGCAGAGCCCAGCCTGTCTTGAACCTGGCGATGATGTTCCAAAGAAGTGCGTGTCTGTCTGTCAATAGAGCTCTTCACGTCTTCTGGCCCACACAGGGATCCTGACATAGGCGGGCGCTCTAGGGAAGAAGCCTTCCTATCTGTTGGGGGTGCCATGCTGTTTATACTGCGGGCCCCCTGAATACGGCCCTGCCCCTGACAGGGAGGAGGCTCAGGTGGAGGAGGTAGGTCTGTGCCAAGAGAAACCCACATTAAATCAACTGAATACATGAAATAGGTACATATATACATTATATATTACCACAACCCCTTTATGAATATGTCTCTAAAATTTCTATTTAAACTTTTCAAAATGTGTTTTCGGTTGCTTCCTCCCTTACCGTCTGTACCAGCATCTCTCCGGTGGGGTGTTGTGCCCTGACTTCGGGGTTTGCGAGTTGGCCTAGTGGCCCTCTGGTGGCCCAAGCTGTGTGTGCCGACTGTGCTGCCATCTGTTGAAAATGGACTGCTGGGCCGAGGCCTATGGGACAAGCCTTTACCTGCAGGAGGGATAAAGGACCGCGAGCCAGATGGTTAGTAAAGATATTAAGGAGCCAACAGTGAAGTCAAAACAGTCATCAGGAAAACGAAAAGTTATCAATCAAGATCCAGCAAGCCTGATAGGGGAAAAAAGGTCAATGTTTTCATTAGAAGAGAGAGCACTTTGGTAGAAGTCCTTACAAGGTTGTAAGCACAGAATATCACCCAGATATTACACAACGCACCAAAGGAAGCAGAGGCAGATCAGAGCTAAGTCCAATTTAAGGATCAGGAGATACCCGCACTGTAGCCATATAGAGCAGGTACCATGCACAACCTGGGCACAGCATCCACAAGCAGCAGAAAAGGAAATAACAAGCCAGCATTATGGAGAAAACATCAGCCAATGAATGACAGGAGGAACAATTAGAACAGAGAAGAAAAAATAATTTGTCAATGGCAGAAAGTCCAGCCCAGCAGTGGATATCTGGTGGCACACACCAACCTCTCTTGCTGAGGCTAGTGCCCTCAAGGCGATAGCCTGCCTTGTCTGCAGCAGCCACCAGGGCCTGGGCAAAGCTGCAGTGGGTAAAAATCGAGCCATCAGATGAACTGCCCAGACTGGACCTATGGCTGGAGAAATTACGATCATCTTCTGAGGCCGAGCCCCACCCATTCACCATGGACCCTGTAGAACACCATAGATTTCAGCATAGACGTTTGTGTGTGTGAGTATGTGTGTAAATGGATAGTTATTTATCTGAAACGCTGAAATCCCAAGCTCCTACAGATTCAACAGCTATAGCCTCTATGGATATATGAACACACATTCTGAACATCTGTGCTTTGATTAGACATTTAGATGAATAAACTTATTGAGTGGTCTTATAAAAAAAGAAGCAATATGAATATTGTACACTTAAATGAATTAAATTTGCTGTGGGGCATTTCTGCTCTTGCAGGTGAGCGCTTTGTATAGTCATTCTGTTCTGGCATGCCCTCTTTCATCTATTATAAACACACACACACAAGTGCACATTTACACACACCAGAATATACACAGTGGAACAGCAGGACTGTCATCAACTTATTTTGCTCGTCTTTTGATAAAGAACAATGAGCGCACCTGTGCAGAGCCGAGTTAGCTACACGACTGCCTCAGGTGACATCTCACAAAACACTGCATTGAATCAAACACCTGGAGGTATGCACAGATTTTTTTTTTAGTCCCATTTAAAAATGCACAACCATCACTGTCTAAAAATGTGCAGTAGTTTTAAGAAAACTCCAGCTACAACACTTCTATATGCACAGCACTCTAAAGATTTAAAATTCTATGAGCATTAATCAATACAATGCTTAATACGCTACAACAACAAAAGTCAGTATTTTACAGGATCAAAGGTGCACAAATAAATAAAATGTGCATATATTGTCAAACGTTTGGCTTATATGCTACTATATTTCTTTATGCCTTAATTTTTCTTCCTTCACATAAAAAGCTAGGCCAGCACTTTAAATATAAAGGCATCAGTCTGCCAATAAAAATATGCCATTTTGGCAAGCAAAAACATAGAGAACAGTCGGCTAATGTGACAGCTTTCAGTGGGACTGGTTTGGCAGTCTTTGCTAAAGTGGCATAAACCCAAGCACTCAGCTCACACACTATCTTTCCCTCACACAGAGCGATGTGATTGGACAAACTGGAGTAACAGAGATGTGGGGAGATGTGAGGGTAAAGGTTGTTTAGAGAACGTTGGGGACAAAAGTTAGCAGCAGGATTCATTAAAAGGTCAGGATAATACAAAGAGCAGCAGATTCTTGGCCAGGACTGCTGCATATTGCAGGCTGTGATTCAAATGAACACAACTAACACATGAGTGTGCTCTCTCAGATGGCACTTCCCTTTGCAACACAATACATCACATTAACAATTGGACATAAAACTTGTTAATATCACTGTGGTTTATTTAACCAGACACACTGGGAAATCCCCTTCAAAGGGTTCTCCAACTTCCCCATCTGTGCGTCTCTTTGTCTGTAACCAGATTTCTCAAAGAGACTGTAACTTAGTCACTAGCTGCGACTTTATGGAATTGCACTTTCAACAGAAGAGATTGCAACATCTTTTCACTCCTATTGCAGGGAAATTCTCTCAGATTAATGGAAAGTTCTATAAAATATAGGCTTGCATAAGGTAGAGTACCCCCTTACACGTCCCATTTTTACAGAGCAAACTGAAATCGAAGGCAACTAGTTTGAGCCCTCCATCTTTCCTGGCCATTTTCTTTGAAATTCTTTTCTAAGAGTTTTTCGCTAAGAAAGAAAGACAGCAATTCCACTGGGTCCAATCCTCCCACAAAGAATAGAGCAGATAATGAAGTATAGGCAGTGCCAGCCAAAGCACTGAAGCTTCCAAGTCCTTTCGGCTCAGCGGAGGAACACTGCCTCAGCAAATCACATCACAGAATGACTTTTCAGTTGCTCTAACTGCCACTTTCTACTGCAGAACCTCTGGAGCACTTCTATTCTCAGAAACAGCAATCCAATCAAACTGTGATCATTCTAACATAATTTGATAAAAATTCAATCTAGTTTTCTTTTTGCCCTACAAATATAACTTTTTTTTTGGCTCCAGACCAAGGTTTGCTCTACATATCTGCCATTTTATCACATCTTGAACAAGAGAAATGGGGCCAAACTGTGTTCTCAAAAAAATATAACGCTGGCCGACACCCTCCATGTTCCATGCACTGATAGAGCAAGACCAGTAAACGCTAGGCGGCTGGAGGGCAGTAAAACCCAGGCTGCCTCCCTCCCGCCACTAAAACTGATTTACACTGACGGGAACCCTAATCTGCATGTCGTTAAAGAGGAAAATCATTCCCCCTGATGAGCAGGCGTCTCCACCTGCCACCAGGAGATCTGACCCCACACCTCACAAACCTGGCAAGACTTTATGGGTGAGTAATCGCCCAGAACAGCCAAGCTTTCAAGTCATTGTACGCATAACAGCTTCACTGCTACCACATCTTAGCTGTGCGTGACCTATATAGAGCCAAGTAATACCTATGTGTTCACCTCATCTCTGTAGCTCGTGCAAGCAATCGCTCTGCAATACCACCACAACAGCAGTTACATTTATCAGCTAAAAATAAGTTGCCTTAACTCAGAACATGGAATAACGCATTGGAAAACCTGTGCAGACAGTCTGCTGGTGAAAAATGGCCCCTGAGGAGAGGTTTTTTTTATTTTTTTTCTGGAGCATCACTGAAAAGTTAGATTTACTGGCCTTTGGTGTAACATTATGAAAACAGACCCATTTCCATATTATTAAAACAATGACAAATCCATCAAGCGACGCTTGACAGCAATCTCACTTCTACCCCTCCCCTGTTTGTGTAGCCTTAAAATGGTGGCTACAATAAATCTCAGCAGCTTCTCCCTTTTTCCCCTCTCTTCCTCCTGCTCACCCCCGGAGCTGGGGCCGTGTCTGTGTTGTCAAACGATGGGGTGAGAGGCAGACTTGGAGAGAGATAAAAAGAAATAGTGCTGTCTTCAGAGTAATACAGTGGAGGAGAGATGCAGCAGATTAGGGCCCCGTTGCCGCTTTATATTCCTCTAAATACATCAGCAGCAGCATGTGTCAGTGCTACCAAAACCACTGTTCCATCATCCCCT
Source organism: Pelvicachromis taeniatus (assembly GCA_015108175.1). Lineage (NCBI taxonomy): Eukaryota > Metazoa > Chordata > Actinopteri > Cichliformes > Cichlidae > Pelvicachromis > Pelvicachromis taeniatus. The sequence continues at coordinate 103,644 of VURO01050040.1, read as the reverse complement.
GGAAAACCACTCTTTAATGTTTCTACTGACAGGGCAGGCCAATACACAGCACTGTTTGTCTTCTTATTTTTGAGCTTTCTCGCTCAGATCGCCCAGCTCCTTCGATTTTTTGCTCTCTTCCTTATTCTGACCACCCATAAATGTCTCAATATCGCCTTTATTTTTCAATGTTTACACACATAACCTGAGAGATACACAGTATCACAGGCGAACACTAAGCCTATTCCCCATATGTCAATTTTATCATAACAGTCCAATTTTGCACTTTTACCCCTTTACATTGCAGATGGATAGTCAGGCCTGGTCAGTGTGAGAGCAGAAATCCAGAACCCAGCTCTTCCACTGCAATGTCATGCCCTTCATATGTCCCCCTAACAGACGGCTGTAAAAGTTTTCAGTGAGTTGTAAAAATGGAAATGGTGCCTCTAGTCTGGAATGGAATATGCCGCACGTGAAATTTATTTCAAATCTCCTCGGGAAGATATGGTTGGCTCTGGCTCCGGAGCTGTGTGCAAGTTAAATCACAGTCACTCTCCCCTCCCCTCTCCCTCCTCTTAATTTCCCTCTCACTATCCTGTTTAAAATTCATGGACTTTCTTATCAGTTTTTTTTTTTTTTTTGAAAATGATAATTGTAATTCCTCAGAGTCTGCCAAAGGTGCTTAAAAAACTTGATTGAGGGCCAAAAATTAACACACCAAAGTCGCGAAAAACGTGTCATGAACAACAATCCATTTACCGTTAAACAAGATGTAACAACAATGGGAGTTGAATACATTTTGCCGTTTATAGACATTTGAATAAAAATAAACAAATCGCATTTACTTCATTAAAATAAATTAAACTGCGGTTAACAACATCAGGTTAAAGCCCCGCCGGCTCCAGGTACAAATCCATCTGCCAACCTGTTAAAGAGCTGTCCAGGTTGTCCATGCTAGACCCTGGTGTGTGCTCAATTCCACGGGGATGCCTGGCTCCATAGCCTTCATCCTCCTCCTCCTCGTCCTCCTCCTCCTCATCATCATCAGGCAGGTCAGTCTCCAGGTCGGAAACCATTGTGCTCGACACGTAGCCCACTGGAGGAGCTGGAGCCTGTGGAGGAAGAGAGCCTCCCTGCATGTGCCTGGTAACAAAAAAAAAGAAGAAAGAAAGTAAAATTCTCCATATAATCTGACATCGGGGAATGTGGAGTGGTGAACGCATAACGGGAATACAGGGAATATTCAGTGGGAGCATGTGGAAATGTATTACAGAGACCTGTGTTATGTGGCCCGCTGAATAAATATGGACAATTTCACTAATTCCACAGTGCAGCTTGTATGCTAACACAATGACCTACTAATTGCTGCTGTGGATGGTATAAAGGGATGCTCTCCAGGCCTGTCGACACATGGCTGTCACCTCAGTGGCAGCCTGCTCTGCTGACAGTCACGTTTGTTAGAGGAGTGCAAAGTCTTTGACGCGGTTTGCAGTGGGAATTGGTTGTAATTACTGGCCCTCTGGTGTTGTCAGAGATGCTCTCTAACCAACAGAGTCATTACTGGGTAACATGACATCTCCTTCCTGACAAGGCTTCCCAGCTCCCCCACTACCACCCACTTCACTATTATGAATGAATGCCAGTCTCTCATTCTCTTTGCGTTGCTGACAGAATGAAGCATGGTCTTCATCTGACTTGCATGAGCACAATAACAATGGAATGCATCGTACGAGTGTAGGGGGAGTAAACAACCATGGGTAGGAAATTGTGTCTCTTAGAGTGAGCAAAATACAGTAGTCGCCTAAGTGGTAGCATGGGCCCATTAAAATGGAATGATTAATGGGTTTATCTCCACTGCACACACAGTTGACATGAGGAATACTGCAGGAACAAAATAAATCCTGGAAGCAATAAACAGGAACACAGTGTACAGTAAGCGCTGTAAAATAAAAACAATGCATGTACGACTACAACGGTATATCTGTCTAGATAAATAGATTGATAGGACTGCAATATCTAATTTAAATATTTACAATGCTGCTGTTTTTACCATGTTTGTTTTGCCATGTCCAGTTGGTACGCTCTAGTCAGCTCATCCAAATGGGCCTGGAGCATAGGCTGCATCTCATCTCGGGGAGAGGGGGTCAGGGTGGCTGTGGACTGCTGTCCAAAGGAAACAGCAGCGGGGGATGAGGCAACCCCACGGATAGGCGGGGTGGGAACCCTCTCTTCCTCTTCCTCCAGCTCATCCTCCATGCCCTGGTGGAGATATGTCTGCACAGGCATGGGCGGTCCCCAACCATCGCTCTCATACCTGAGGGAAAACGCATGTTTACCACACAAATGTAGTTAAGGTTACATATAGCCTGAGCAAGAGTTATAAGCAATTATTTCTACTGATAAATTTTGAGTTATTTGTACTCTTTTCCCCAATTATCAATCAATGAGTTTATCTGAAAATGCCGTAAGTATTTGATAGACTTAAAAAATAAGGAGCTCGAGGGTTTAATCAGCACAACCCAAAAATGATAATCTACTAATTTAATTTAGCACAGCTCGCCGATTTTACAGCGATGCATATTTTATTTAAATCAAACTGGAAAGTATGGACAGAAATAGTAATGACATTACTGTAGACGTGTGATATTTTCAGCATCTAGAAAAAGACGGTTGAGAAAAGTAGACAGCATAAAAAAATAAATATGTCAAACAAAACTCGTATGTGCTAACGCAGTTTTGTGACCTTGTCCAACTTTCATTGAGTGGTAATTTGTTATACAACAGTCCTGATTAGAATTACAGTTGGTGTCAAGCTTCACTTCCTCATGGCTGTGCTTATACATGCTGAAATAATACCAGCCATAAAGAAGGTGTTCATTAAAGAAATTTGTCAGTGCACAGTCCATAGGACTTAACTGTTTTAATCTGCTGCCATTAAGAGCGGCCTCAGATTTACAGTGCATGAGACTCTTCATTTGCCAGATAGCCTATTAAAGCAGATGACTCTCCCAGATTGGAAATGGGAGTAAGAGGACGTAGTGCCAACTGGACCAAAGAGAGACACTCTCACAATCACTTACACAAGTTCCTGTTAGTTCATACTTAAAGTACAGCGTTGATTTACTGTATTTACCACACAAAATCCATTTCCATCCATGCTTACCAGGTAAACTATCATATTTACCCCGACAGCTAATGTAGATCCCCAATTAACCTAACAATTATCTCTTTGGACCGTGGCTGGAAGCGTGATTCAAGAGGAAACTAACGCAAACACAAGGCAACAGGCAAACTCCACAAAGAAAGGCTGTTAGGCAACAGTGCTAACCACTGCACCACCACACTAAATGAAAATTAAACAAAAAATATCAGACGACTGGTGCGACATTAATCATTTATAAGAATCCAGTTTTTTATGTCAACTTCAGCCTCAGTGTGTGTGGATAACATAAATCTATCTTTGCAAAACAGTACTATTAGGAGCGTTTTTGTTGTGTGGAAGAGCCCTGTGCAAAAGAGCACGTGTGCTGCCTGTAGAGACTATACACACATCGATCCTTTGCTTCTCACCAGATTTACAGTGCTACTTGCAGAAAAATCAAAGCTGTTCACATCAGCAAGCGCTGTGCTGTTAATCCTGATAAAAACAGACGTGGTCTTCTTTTCTTTGGGTATTAAGAGGAGAAAACATACAGTAAATGAATCTTAAGTCAATAAACAAAAGAGACCAGTGTGACACTGAGGCACAGTCAGATGACATTAATGCACAATGCAACCAGATTTAGTGTGTTGCTTATACAAGAACTTGTTGGACATCATCTATATTGCTTTGCTTTCTGTGATCATTTGTTTTGTACTGCCATTTTTATTTTGTGTGTAGCTAGCTGCCCACAAAACACACAAAATATTACTTGGAACAGGTTTATTTTTCTCCCTCATGCTTCTTCTCTTCAATATCAGAATTGCCAGTTACAAAGCTTCAGCATATGGCTTCTTAGCCTCCTAAAGCTTTACTACAAGCCTTAACTTGTCTGCAAAATGTTTTCAGAACTGTGGACACAATATTTTAAACAAATTCTTGACAACATGACTTGTATTTGAGCTGACTTTCCAAAAAATCATGTAAAAGTTATAAAACTATTAATTGTCTGGGTATAGGCACGATTAGTAGACTGAAATAGACCAACGTGTTACATTTGGTTGCTCCAAAAGACAGGAGGCCTAGTGTAAAATGGGAGGTGATTCAGAAATCAACATAATTGAGTCAAATGGGCTGTAAATGTTAATGACAAATAATGACAAATACAAAAAAGGAGAGCAGTTTGAGACAACTTCCAACATTCGGTATCGGATCGTTTGGTTAAAATAAAACATGTGCAATATCGAGTTTCAAAATTTGTTATTATCTATTCAAGATGGAATAATTTGTGTGTATATTTTTTTATATTAGCAGACATACCCTCCCCCTTCGTGGTGCTCATTGGTATAATGGTCCATCTCAGTACCAGGGAGAGGGTGAACAGGAGGAGGGGGCAGGGGAACGTTGGCCCAGTTGGACCCATTGGCTTTAGTAGGTTTAGAGCCAGCCTTTGTTTTCTTCTTCTTTCCTCCCTTTCCACCTTGAAAAGATGAGACACAGTATGAAACTGTATGAAACCAACATTGTATACAAAAACCAATTAAAAACTAATAAACAACTGGGACAGCACTTGCCATCTGACAAATGTCTATTATAAATAAACTCAATTTATTCTAAACACACTACTCAGTTTACAAATCCATTTGGACTCAGTTTCAACACAGCCTTGGAAAGTCGTACACATTTTCAAACACAAGATTTCAATGGGTCCCTGCCTATCAGCGCTTCCATAGAAAGCCTCAAGGTTGCCTGATGAAAAGCATGCTTTCATTGATTGATTGGCTGAAAAGCCTCAAATCTCCATAGAAACAGAGGAGAACTGCAGTAAACGATGCTGAGGCAGACCTTTGCGCTCCACCCATCCCTCAGTGTCCCCTTTCACATCGGGCATTGGGCTCCACAATGAAATATCTCACTTCACAGCATCATCATAATGAATGGCTTGTGTAGTGTCGATGTGTCCCTAATGGAATTCACTGAGAGTCTATTACTACTTTCATTTCTTTTATTACACCGGAGAGCCGCTAACCCCATCTATTTCCACTCATATCCCTCCAACACCAGATTCTACCTGGTCCCATCCATCTTTATAAATCTGCCAGCCAGTTCAATACCAACTTTTATGTGATTTGGTCACTGTGGAAGAAACCTTTATTTGTTTATTTTTTTCTTTAAAAGATATTTGACTTCAAACCCAAATACATGGCTTTGAATCTTAAAAACAAAACCACCAAAAATATATCCTGGAAAAACATTAAAGAAAAAAATTCCTATTTTTAATTTTTTATGTCTACTATCTATAATAATACCATACCAATAATAATAATAATAATAATAATAATCTACCTCATCACTAGGGGCAATTCAACAGCTCTGCCATGAATCCTACTTTTTCAGGTTCTGCAGACACTTTTTAAGAAACATGATAATTCCACTTATGTAATACTGAGATTATAACAGATATTAAACTGCATTATACTGTATTTAAAGGTGTTCTGCACATTTTTCTTAATGGCTAAAACATTTTAAGATCCATAAAATGAAATTATGCTTCATGATGTTTTGTATTTTTGCTTTCAGTGCTACAGTAAAAATGGGCACTGCTTTTAAAAAATGAAAATATACTTAATAGTCACAGTAAATTTGTTTTTTTAAATAACTATTGGTGGATAGAAGTACTTTGTAATATTCTGAGAAAAGAAAATTTTAATCTCTGTTCATCTGACGGTTCACCATGCATTTGTCTGAGCTTTACAACCCTGTAGCATACAACCAATATGTGGGAAGTAACATTATTTATTTTATATAGTATTTGAATGTTAAATGGTGCATGGGCAAGGGGACTGGAATCTTCTGTGGACTTTTGGGGATTTTTAAATCCAATTATGTCATGCTCTTCCTCTAAGTAAACACCTTGCAATCCATAAAATAACCTCAGCCTTACATCACTACCCTCTCAGACTAGTGAAAGCTATTTTGGGGAATTTCTGCTAAACGCATTTGTTTTTGTCATCTGTTGGTTAGTTTTTGCTGCCAAAGGCCTGTAATCACTTTTTCCACTGCTCCAAAAAGCTGCCAATATGGCATCTTATGCAATGCAACATCATCCTCTAATGTAATTTAATGAAGTAACTTGGATCAGACATGGTAAAAAAAAATAAAAATCTTATTGTCATCAAAAGACATTCACAGAAGCAATGAGTACATCTCGATCGTCTCTTTTTATGAAAACCAGACAGCAGGAAAATCAGAAACAGCGGGCAGTTTGTTTTTAATCCCCAAAATATAGATGCTTCTGCTATTAAGACTTACCTGCAAGAATGACAAAAACACTTTAATGAAAGGTGAGCATGGTAAAAAAAAAAATACAAAAGAAACAAAAACAAATAATAATACTGGCACTGGAGAGACAATTTTAAAAAAATGAGAATATAGAAGAAGTGTCAGGATAAGATTAATAAAGAATGGAAGTAATAAAAGAAACAACTGTAAGCCCAAGGCAGGTGGCACCACAGTGTAAGTATAGTCTGAAAGTAATTGGGTTTCCTAATCGTACCTCTGGGCGACGCTTGACTTTTACCAATAAATGGTGAGCTGACGTGATTGTTCAGTCATCCTTAGTCCCTCTACACAAGACCAGCCATCAATATTGTAAATGAGCCTCTTCCAGGGAAGGATGGTCTGGCACTGGAATTGCAACAGCTCAACCCAAATATGAAAAATATAGAGAGAAGCTGTGGCTAGGAGCTATACAAGAATTACACAGCGCACTCATCTCCTCTGACAAAACTGGGCCTCTCTTCAAAGTGGAAGTGATGCTAAATATAGATTGAGCTTTGGGTATTTATACCCAGGGTTTGGGCACTCCCATTCTATAACTGTAGGTCTGCATAGCCTTGAGCTTGCTTTGTTTTCATTGGGTGCCTTAGTGCTGAGGGGAAAAGCCACAGAGAGACTCGAGAAACACTATACAGCCAAATACAACTCATGAGTGGGGAAAATATATAACTGAAAGTCTTGAATCATCATATTTAGTTTAGGTTTAAAAGAAATAAAGACAACATGTTACATAATGAATGGAGATGCAACAACAGAGAGTTCAGGAGCACAACAGGTAACGCACAACCATGGACTTCACATAATCACAGACTTTGCAGCTTCGCAGGAAGGGTGAGAGTGTAGGAAGAGAGCAAGGTGTCTTTGGGGTCTCTAACTACTACAGAAAACACCAGTTACCTCCTCTCCCCTGCACTAAGAAAGGTTTTAATGAGCAGCTTCATGTCCCAGTGGAGCTCCATGCTGTCATGAAAGCTGCTCTATTTCTGTTTCTTTTTATCCCGCTCTCTCCTCCTTCAGACCTGACATTCATTATTCCTTCCATGTCCTTAGAGGGAGAGCAAAGCACAGAAACTTCAGCTGCCCCCCTCCCCTCATATGCTGAGTTTACTTTGGTTGAAGTCTGAATCAAAGCTTAGCATGAGCTGACTCAAATTCCCGTCACTGTTGCAAGTTTCACCTCACAGAATATCTGTTATTGATTAATTTACTTTTAAAGCATCATTAATATTGGTATGCATGATTATTTCACTGCACATTATATTGCGTATACACCAGACAATATGAAAAAAAGAGACATCTATTTACAAATAACTGCAAGATTCTTAATAAGGAGAATTCTTAAAACATTTTTGTTTGAAATTATCCACATATAGTTAAACCTCTCCCATCTTTTTTGACTTAATTCTTAATGATTTAACTATTTGTATTCCCTTTCAAGCGGATAGATGTAGAAATGATTTGGATCTCTGTCTGCTATTGTCTGAAGACTTAACCTCTGGGGCTCCAATATGCTCTTTCAGGACTTCTGGTGTAGCCAGCGGATATCTTGGCCAAGTCTTCTTGATCAAGCTTCATTTACATAAACAATAAAAAGCTGATAAAGGAAAAAAAAAAGATTTACATAACAGCTGATGGTTTTAAAATTATTTTTGGTCCTTCTCAAATGAGGACATATTGGTCATTACTACACAGAATACAAATAGACTTCAAATGGAAACCAGTAAGCTTCTTGCCCCTTGCCCACAGACTCTGCACATTAATATGCAAATATTTGCTGAGATTAGGTAAACAGATTATCTAAATCTGTCTACCGTAACTGTAAACATATGCCAGGAGACAATAGCTTGCCTAGAGTAAAGAAAGCTCTGCATATAGGACAAAATCTGTCTATTAGCATATTGAAAGTTAATTATTTGACACAATATTTCCTGTTTCTTTAATAAGTAGAAACACTGAAAAAGAACAACAGGTTGGGGTTTAATGAGTGACTAATTGCTGAGTGGCTCTTATTACTTTTGCATTAAACTTCTCATCTACATCTAGATATATTTTCCATGATTGCATAATGTTGCTTTAAAACATATTTGCACACTCTATTTGTTTACTGCATGCATACAATTTATGTGTTTTGATTATTTCTTTTCAACTTATGAAATTATACTACTATGGACCAAGCCCAAACCGGGACACAAGTCACCTGTGGCTCTATAGAAGGAATTTGCCTGTAAGGCATGATCACTTCACATCCTTCTCTTCAACCCACAGTGCGCCTCAGCATTGAATTAGAGACCAGTTAAAGCAGTGGTTTGTAACTAGATAAAAGAGGAGAGTGGAAGGGAGACAGGCAGAGGGATGCCCTGGTGTCCTATAAATGACATTGTAATTCTCTGAACATGGGTTTTAGTGTAGTCGGCCACCATTAGAGGAAGAGGGAAAAAGGGAGGTATTTTTGCCACTTTACCCAGCCAAGCATCTCTAATGGTGTCTGTGTGTGTATATAGTCCACTCTGTCTGAAAGACTCCCTCTGCCCCTACTCCCGTCTGCTCACTCTCACAGCGAGAGACAAAGCCTTCCCAAAGACCAGCAGTAATGGCATGAACCCAGCCTTAGCAATTGTAGCCATAATTTGTCAGTTGATTATATTACTGTTCTTTCTTTTGACTTAAATTTCCTATTTCCTTATGCTTTCAAAGACTTTTCAACTCACATCCGTCTTTACATTCAGCAGTAGTTGCACTCAGAACCCCGTATAACAAAAACCACACCATACCATTCATATGTGATCAATAATTAGAAGCAGGGAGAGGAGAGGTGTGTGAGCAAAGTATCTCTGGTGATGGTGAGGGAATTGTGTTAATAAAAAATGTTTTTGATATCAAGTTTGTACATGCAAATAACAGATAAATAAAGCAATTAAGACATCAGTCAATCATAAAGTTGGCTGGGGGAGCAGAGTGTCCCAGTCTGCTTAATTCTCTGCTGCGTAAACCAACCTGAGAGACTGCCGCTTCGCTCTGAGCTGTTGTGAGAGCTGGTGGTGCTGAAATCTTGTGATTGGTTGTGTGGTATTCTATTAGACAATCCTTCGGCCAATCGGTAGTCAGGAATGAATAGGAGGGCTACAGTGGGGGTTAAAGGGCAAAAATCACAGTGGCATCAGGTGATTGGCAGTTAGCACAAGCACATGCAAACATGCAGTTAGAGCATCAAGCAAGCAGGATAAAATCAGGATTCCTATGTTCAAAAAGTTGAATTATTTAACATTGTATTCACTTTTTGAGTCGTATGCAACAGACAAAATATTTTCTGGACAAATTTGATTTGTTGTTGAAAAACATGAAGCTAAGAGACACAATACTCCTCTCGATTCATGAATGACTCAGATTTTATTTCAGTATTTGTCCTGCTTCACAGAGGTATAATCACACATAATCATGTTTGATCATACTTCTTGAAATAATTTCAGGGAGAATTACAAAACATTTTGAAAGAGTCCCTGCAATGTGTAAAAACTATAATTAATCTATTTTAGACTGTTGGAAAATCACCAGATCATAAATATGTATTCGAATAAAGCCGAAGAACACTCATTACGTTCAAACTATGAAACTCCATTCGGCCTTGAAAAATCCAGCATCAAATCCCAGTAATTAATTTGGATTATTTTCTTAAATATTAGTCAAGCTAAAATGAATTGGCAATTACTTTGAAACTGAAGGAGCGGCGCTACTGTCAAGAAAACTCAACGGGTAAATAGATGCATCGCGTAAGTGTAGTATGCCTTTGTGAGATGTTTATTCAGCCTTGGAGAGAAACCAAGATGATGTCTGCTGGGGTAGAAACCGCTCTTTTTAAGACAACCTCTTCCCACCACAGTGGCGCAACAAAGACCTCCAATACTTTTGAGGGAAAAGTTTCAATACCAGCAGGCTGTCTTGTTACAACTGTAAACCTGTGGCTTGTAATCTGCCTTTCAGTTTAATGTCACTGGAACAATAGCTCTGGCTGACATATTATCATACTCTATAAAAAAACAACCCCAACACAAACAAACAAACAAAAAAAACCTTGGTGAGCATCCCACATACACACAAATCCCTACAGACTGCATTTACTTTTGCAACTTACTGTTGTTGCAGGAGTTTTTGTCGGGCAGGGAGTAGCCCAGGTTGGCCATCTCCTGCTTGGCCTGCAGTGAGGCCTTCCACTGGGCCTCAGGCAGGTCCACAGCCAGCTCATGGATGCTGCTGGAGTGGAGAATCTGAGTGGTAGCATAGGGAGTGGCCTGGGATGTTTGGCCAGGGCTATTGTAGCTGGTTTTTGTGGTGAAGTCTATACTGCTGTAGATGGCTCCATCCGAGAGCATGGTGCCCGTCTTATCCCCTTGTCCAGTTGGGAGATCTGGGTAAGAGTACGGAGAGATTACATGAGAGCCTTCCTTTTAAAAATGCCCACCTCACCTGTAGCTCTTCATTACTGCCAAAAGAAAATGAAAAAAGCACAAATGTTGCAACATACTGTATAATTAACTAATACATTTGTTGAAAATAAATTCTACTGTAGCATTACGACATTCCTGTTCTCCTTCCACATATCCTCTGGATATCTCACTAGCTTCCCTCTCTGTTCCTACACATTAGGGATAATGTTGCTGCTCTGTAGTGTGTGTACCAACAGAGTCAAAGAGGGAGAGGTAGGAGGAGAGCAGGCAGCTTCTCTCTCCGTACTGCATGGTTTGCATGCCCAGTGAAGGGGAGATGATGTAAAGCCATGGCGGAAGTGTCCGCATCTGCGCCAGTCAAGCTGTGCCTGTCCTTCACGACTGGCTGCTCAACACCATCCTTTCAAACAGCCATCCACCCCCTGCTCCTCTGCCCGTCTCTCCTCTCTCATTCTCTTGCTCTGAGGTATGGGCTTTGACACCAGGCTGGACTATATGCCATCGCTCAGCCTGGTGACAGTGAAGCCCCCGCTGTTAATGCTGTAGCTGTCCTCTGGTGTGATAAATATATATGCAGACACAAATGCAATGTACATGCATGTATACATCCTGAATGCATATATGTGCGTCACAGAGAGGAAGGCAGAGCAGTCATCTTTCATCTCTTATGGTCTTTTTACTCAAAGCAGGTGGGAAAGCACCGGGGCGCTCACCTCCTCGACCAAAGTTACTCAGGTCATTTGGTCCCCCGGAGCTGCTGTTGACAGGCAGGCTGGTTGCTGGCCAAGAGTCTGCTAACCAGGGGTAGCCGGGATCACTGGCATTTAGCAAGCCTGGGCGGCTAAGCAGAAACAAAAGATCAAACAATAGATTAGATACAGGCCATAAAACTATATTACTACAAAAGGTTTTTTGTTTTGTTTTGATTGTTTTTTTGTACAAGATTATGCTCAATTACATATTATACCCTGTTTAATTCTGTATTATGTTACTGTAACACACACATACAAAAAATATGACAGTAATCAACAGCAAGAAATTGTAAAGACATCAAAAAAATGTGCACATGCATGTGTGTTTGTGGGAGATAAGCTTTCCATAAACCTCTGAAGCTGATGAAACAAGTCGTCAGTATGGGGGAAACACTATATAGATACATTTCTCCTCCCGCAAAGTTGGAATTCCTTCAGGCCCTTTAATTTCTGTTCCTGCTGAGCCTTAGTCCCATCTTCTGAGTTATTAATGCAAAAGCACACCGTGGGCAGACTAATGCATGCATTTGCGCTCTGCATAAAAGTGCAGCAGTACATGCTGACACCCACATGTATATATTTCCTTATTCATTAATATCTTGCCCCTTCTGCTGTGTTTTCCCATCAACCCCTTGCGGTGACGTCCAGACAGTCTAAATCTTATTTGATAGGGAGGGAGACTTCGGCCCTGGAACCGGCTTGCGGGATGTCTGTCTAAGGGAGAGGGCAGTTCCATTTAACAGGTGTTGTGTCCCTCTTGAGGGGTGAGAGCTATAAAAGCAGTCATCACGACTTTAACCTGTCATGGGTGACTGCTGGGAGGCCATTAGGGCCACTTTACTGTACAATCACGTCTAAGGCTCGTTACCATGAGGAACACAGATGGAGTAAAATGAGAATGAAAGATGCCGTTAAATGCCTTTGTTTTCAATTCACTGACACGCCACTTGCCACTTGTGAAACTGATTAAAATGCAAAACAAAACTTCTAAATGCGTAATCACTAGTGTACCTCCCTTGTTAGACAAATGATCCTCAGCCAGTATATTTAGTATATACTGCAAACCCCTCAGTTAGCAGCAGACTGCAGATATATGTGCGCTCCGAGGAGCTGTGTAACACAGTAGTTACCAGTCAAGCTGCCTGATGGGATTTTTTTGCCTTAGCTCCAGAGGGGTGATGTGTTGGCTCTCAGGGACTGCGCGCGAGTCAGGCCCTGAGGACAAGGGCAGGTAATGGCATTGCTGCAGTCACTCTCTCCTAAGCCACAAGTTCTAATGAGAAGACGCTGTTTCCACAGTGGGGGGAGTCCAAATGAACTGCAGCCCTGGCAAGCTAAGAGCCCTCGTTGTGGTTCCTGAATGCCAAAACAGGCCCTCGGGGGAGACAAGTCATTCAAATTGATGGCTGTGCATCAGACACATGCACTTTTATAGGGTAATACATCTTCCAAGCCATCTCGTCCTTCTACCTCTGTTTCTGGCTGTCTTGTTACTCAATTGCCATTGTTTTCTCTCTCCACACGCTCTTTCTCTAACCTTATTTTGTCTTTATTTTTCACCTGTTTTGGGGCAAAACTACAAACAGCTGAAAAAGAACAGACATTGCTTATTTTGTTGACTCCAGTAGTAGCACTCAGGGAAATGCACGCAGCTATAGGTTTGTGCTCCAGTATGTCCTCTCCCAGCACACTTGAGGAAGACCATTTGAAAGACAAGGAGCTGACAGAGGAAATGGCTGCGTCGCCCTTGTATTCATCACAGTGCGGCATTTCTTCTAAGGATAATTAGAATAAGACTGATTTCTGCCACGGACTTGCAATATGTGTATGTGAGTGTGTGCATGTGTGTATTCCAATGGTGGGGTAATGGAGAGGGCCCGGAGAACAGACACAGGGTCATACGTTTAATGAAAAGTTGACACCTAACTTTTAATCCATGCCTAACCTAGAATGGATGGCAACCTTGGCAGAAGAAATTTGATTTGGAGCATTTCCTCTTCCTGTTAGATATCTCAGTTACTTGTGATGAGGAGGAAGGAAACCATAAATACTGGCTAAGATGCCTGACACGGAGCTTCCCATAAATAAGCCAAGTGAGAGAGATTAATTCCAAAGCAACTTCATAAATCAAGTGTTTATGGTCCCACAGACAAGTGAATAGAACTCGGATTAAAAGTCTAGACATTAGCTAACACTTAGCACAAAGGGAAACACAGATTACTTTCTAGATTAACTCTGAGAGAACATGTTGTCGTTTAGTATTCTGGGATGTAAAGGAATCTCCATAGCAACAGTGTCAGTAAAACCTGTTCACTGCGGTGCTCATCCCATGCTCCCTGCCTATTGGAGTAAATCTACTGTGCTAAAATATTGATCAGCGCCGAGATAGGAAGTTATTACTACCTTCTAATTACCATCTCCTTATTGGCAGGGGGATAAGAAATGAACCCTTATCAGCTTTTATCAATTTCAACTGAGCAGCCAGTCAAATGGTCCAGGTCTACCAATCTGCAGCCTATTCATCTTCCATGAATCATTTATTTTGTGATCGATTAAGTGTAATTGTTCAGTCAGAGCAATTTGGCAGGAGCCAATGAGAAACTAGAAACAGACGTGGTTTAATTTGCTATTGTCTAATTAATGCAATAAACATCTCATGCAACACATGAACACTTTTTCCCCAAGATATTCTGTTCCACATTTTCACTCTCAGGGCAGATGGGGAAGTAGCAACATCTGGGATTTGATGACAATAGAGTGACTAATGGATCAGAGGCTTGTGCTGGGGCTCCAGACTGCATCCCAGTGTTGTGAAAATTATGGAAGTCACTGCTTCTGACTAAAGATATGACAAATATAGAGCAGCAAAAATACAGACATTTCAAATCCCATTCGCTGGAGTGAGAATCAGAACCACTTATGTGGAAAATTGAAGGAAAAACACTTCAGCAGAAAGTAGATGAGAAATGGCATGGCAAGTGGCGTGGCTAATTCATTAAGAGATTGCTGGCAGCTGACAGAACAATACAAACAAAATTGTCCACAGTAGCATCCAGTTGTATGCACAGAAAATGGGAAAATTTGAAAAAAAAGAAAAAAAGAAAACACTTTAAAAATTGCCACAACTAGACTGCAGAGCAGACACATTCCCAAAAGCCCAGATACACTCAGGGTCAGATTCAGCTGCAGACTCTCACTGAGTGTTTGAGATCTGGAGATTCTACCTAGTCAGGTGTGATAAGCAGTAGATAGACAGAAACCTGGGATTCTCCAGGGAGTCTCTTGAATACCTACAAAGGCTCTGTAACTGGTGTCATTGAGATGTGCCCTATTCACCGTAGCCCCTCTAACACACAGTGAAATGGAGCAGGCTGTATGGGGGTGCAAGAGGGGTACCTCCACACACCTCTCCCCTGGGTAATTATTTTTACATTATTACATGTGCTCAGATCCCAGCCGCCCACGCAAGGTGACAGGCAAATTTATCACTCCAGAGGGCTTCGGGGTTGCCTGTAGCCAGCAGCGGAAGATAAATGACAAAATAAAAGCACTCTATGCTTAAATTGTTTCTGTTAATTCCGTTGAGGAGATTTATGAGTTCATCTACCGATGCATGAATGGAGATGTGGTTGAAATGTATATTTCGATGCGTGTTTGCACGGTAGGCACACAACAGGTATCGGTTATCAATCAATCTATTAGACGTTGAGAAGTGTTAGGATCAAAAGCAGCTTGCTGAGGACGTCATGCATAACTATGGAGGAAAGGTTGAGTAAAGCCAATGACATAGGGAAGTAAATCATTATAATATAAAGGGTTTTTTTTTTTTTACTCATTTTGATGAGACTGCACACAAATGGGTAGAATGGGTTTCAGATTCAGTTTGATGAGATACTCACCTTCCATTGCTCATCAGCCCACCATCAACTCTCTGGAATGTCACTAAAGAGAAGAAAGAAAGAGGGGGGAAAAAACCCAGAAATTAAGTTTTTCAGATATAACATAAAGCAAACCAGGGTTTGTTTCCATAAGAAAGGAAAGAAATACTGTCTTTTTGCCCGTTTTGCGCTTGTTCTTCAACAGCTATGTATTCATCTTTTTCATGCACGACATGGTAGTTGATGGATTCACAAAGGGGTGCAGATGTCCGTCTGCATCCAATGTCTTTCTCTTTTTTTTAACAGCCATAAAAAGGACTGCATATTGCTTTGCTTTGCATAAGTGGAGATGTCATGTGTTCCTCAAGGACAAGATGCCTGATGAGAGGGAAAACTCATTTCATTTTTTTTTATTTTGCTGCTGTGTTATTATCAGATTTGTGATTAAATCTCAAACCAAAAAAAAAAGAAAAGATTAGAAATGGCAGAGGCTTCATTAATCACACAGAGTTTTCTATCTACAAGCGCAGAGGCTGAGTTGCTGATGCTTTTTGGCTGGCAGGGCTCCCCAGAAGGTATGCATGTGGCCTGTTTCATTACAGCGATCTACAGATAACAAGGGCCGGTCTTAGTTGGAGGCTGGTAAAACTGCATGGCCGAAAGTGCGAGACGACTGTGAAGGATCCATTTCATCTCTGTTGTGATGGCAAAGCAGCAGTGAGAGTTGTAAGCATGTAAGAACTTCAATGGATCACAGGAAACACAGAAAAGCAGCAAGAGTTTTGGAAACCACCTCATACCAGTGAAGGGGAAAAAAAGAAAGGGGGGGGGGGGGGGGGGAAGAAAGGTG
>VURO01050040.1:61289-85227 GCA_015108175.1 Pelvicachromis taeniatus | reverse complement strand
CAGGGGGGTAGGTGGTGGGGGGGGGGGGGGGGAGGAGACGGGACAAATGAACAGTACCTGCAGGGGTGAAGGTGAAGGACTGAACTGCAAAACAAGAAGACAGAGAAGTTGTGTGTTAAAAGCCTGCAGAGGTAAGCAGTGCTTTAGGGGGGGCATCTGCACACAGGGAACTGGGTCAAGCTGAGAGGTGCTGAGGGTCAGAGAATGGGAGACCACAACGTCACCCAGTGTGCAGAGCGACAGCCAGAAAGCAGCCAGGTCAGAGGCCACAGAGGTGTAAAGAGGGTGGCATAAACAAAATAAAACAGATGCACACACATACACACACACACACACACACACACACACACAAATGTAACAAACAGAAACGAAGAGTAAATTAACCAAGTCAGCATGTAGTAGCTCTTCTTGACTTGATCATAAAACATGATAAGAAAATATGGCTGCATAAATATGAGTTAGTATTTCAAAGGAAAGAAATCACGCGAGAACACTCAGAGAATACGACAGAGTTGTCAGTTCATTACCGTTTTCTGTTCTCTAATTAAATCTTGTACTCCTGGCAGATTATGTGGACTTGGTGGTTGCTAGTATTGACAGAGGGTCTCTCAGTAAGATGTCAGGGTCAGTGTGTGGGAGGAGAACTGGACAAACCCAAGCTTCAGTGACCAGCAGAGAGTCCAGCCTGCCCACTCAGCTCCATCACCCTGGGCTAATAACCAACACGGTGGGTGGATTTGTCAAAAACTGTGACCCTCTGGAAATGATTCACGCTGACATCTGTCTTCTTTTTGAGCTTTAACACAGTAGCCATCTCAATCTCATCGCAGTGTTCTGATCTATTTCTTCTAGACTGCACTCATTAAAACTGAAAAACGATAATGTAGTTGTGGTAAAAAAAAATGTCTTGCTTTAAAAGAGGAAGGAAATCACTTTAAAGTTAGAAAAGTTTTTCAATGTGTGTTAAGACACCAGAATGCAAATATGCATGAAACTGTGACCAATCTAACCTGCATAGTTGCTCAGACCCTTTCTCTTCTTCCTCCTCCAGTAGAGCCAGATGCTGAAGCCCATGAGGATGACCCAGCAGGCCCCCCCAATACCGGCGATAAAAGCAGGTTGTTTCACCACATCTGTGATCTGCTCTGTGATGCTGTTGTTCCGGTTTCCATGTATAATCACGTCCCGAAACTCTTTACCTGTTTGTGCAGGGACACAAAAGCAGCACTTTTATGATGCTGGCTGAATACTGAGAAAAACCATAAAGATTTATGCTGTTGTGTATCATTTGATTTGTCAAGGTGAAGGTTAATGCACAAATACTGACAAGCTTAGAAATATTTCACTTTTTTCCCACACCTGCAGAAACATAAAGGTTAGCTAGATTAAGCTGAGAGAAAGTGTGTCTGTTACATTTCAGCTGAGGTATTGACCAGAGAAGCAGAAAATACTGTCAATCTAAAGGATGTGCAGTAAAATACATTTTACAGACTGAAAAAGACAAAGCTTAAAAGCTTATAACAAACCCCCGGTGAGCAGGTTGTTTGCTTAGTTTAGCCCCCAATTCCCTCCACAGCTGGTAAAACACACTGTGAAATGAGATGAGAGGACCCTGGTCTGTATTGATCTCCAATTGCAGCTCAGCCTGACCAGTGTGCTTGACGATATTTCTTGCAGCATGGTGGGAAAAGTGCAAACCATACGCTATTAACATTCCCACACAGTGACAGGGAAAAAATGTACACTTATAAAGATAACGACGCACATATGTCTGCATATGCGCGTGCAAAGATGCTCGAATGCTCATATTCTTTACATTACTAACCCCGTGAACACAACTATTTGCACGTCCACAGACAGGCAAACACAACATTTCATAACTGTAAGCTCACGGCTCTGCTCTTAGAGATGGATTATGTGAATGACACTGGGGAAATAAGAACATGCTGCGGGCCAAGCCATCAGTTATGGGTCAAATCAGGCACAATCTGCCATAGCTCCACATAAATCATATCCAGTCAGACCACATATCAAAATAATAGTATTTTAACAATATCATCCGTTTGGTAATTCCTAGACTTTCATGACAAATAGTAATGATATTTGCTCAATTCCTGAGATTAAACACTAATGCTAAAATACATTATTATTGCAACAATATTATTTGATACCCAAATATCATTCACTAAGGATTGTTTTTTTTTTTAAAAAAGAAAAGGAAATTTGATGTCTAACAGTCAGTCTTACCAATGATAATAGGCTGAGGTTCACTCTTCACTCCAACCCCTGCACTTGTGCTGGCAGCCACTTCCACATGGTACACTACTCCTACCTGCAGCCCACCCACCACTACAGAGCGTATGGCTGCATCCACTGTCTTATTAACATGGAAACGTGTCTCATTCCCCAGACACCAGATCTGAAACGGAAAAGGACAAAAATAAGTGACGCCTTTCGCTTTGTGTGACTTAAATGAGAATCCATGCTGACGTGCTGGGACTAACCTTGTACTCTTGGATGATGCCGTTCTGGTGATCAGGTGGCGGGGGGTCCCAGGAGATGCTTATGGAAGTGCTGTTCTGGTTTCCAACGGTCAGAACTGTTACCTGCTGAGGAGGGGCACTGGGAGCTGAAAGAGGAGGTGCAAAATATCCATGTCAATAGTCAAATACACCATCCATCAGTTACGGCAAAGAGAATCAAAACAGAAACAAGGATGCACATGCCAGACACATATTTTTGTACGCCCTGATACTCTATAAGGA
This sequence comes from Pelvicachromis taeniatus, assembly GCA_015108175.1. Classification (NCBI taxonomy): domain Eukaryota; kingdom Metazoa; phylum Chordata; class Actinopteri; order Cichliformes; family Cichlidae; genus Pelvicachromis; species Pelvicachromis taeniatus. The sequence goes on along the minus strand of VURO01050040.1, from coordinate 82,462 downwards.
CGACTCAGGTGACAGAAGGTTGCCATGATGTTTCGTTAGAGGGGGATTTGCATAAAAAGCAGAGCAGATCTGATACTGCTATAACCTGTCTTTAATATTTCACAATGGTTTAATATATCTTCCTTGTCTCCAGGTTGGTAGGTTTGCAAAGAAAATACTGGTATTAATTTGCAGAATAATGGCCTGGCATACTCAGGCAAGCACTCTCAGTCACGCTAAGACTCTAGCATTGATCAGGGTGGCACACGGGTCAACGAGCTGTGCAGACAAGAAGGAAATATGAAAAAAATACATTTTAAAAAAAGGAAACAAAGTCTCAGTAAACATATTGACAGATTCCATCGATCAGCGAGATGAAACTAAAGCCAGTAGGTGAGGATCAGAGGGACACTTCAGGGTGATGCCCATCTCAGTCAAATCTGCACAATCCACAGGCAGCCAGGGAGTGGATAGAAACAAGACGGGTCCAAGCTTTCATAAACCTCTGTTGTTATTCTGATGGCAACAATCTTCTGACCCCACAAGGGGTAAAAGGAAAAATAAATAACAGTTGGCCCAACTGGAAATAACGTTTTAAAAATAATGTTTTCTCATTTCCACAGTGGCTGGCAGGGGTGCAGCACCACAGCAGAATACTGACAGGTCAATTACTCCTGTGCTGCCGCTCTCTCACCTCACCTCCATCCAAAATGGCACGTGTCACCCTGTAAATCTGTGCTCATCCCTCAGTGCAATTGGCCACACCAGCCCCCAGAGAGCCAGAAGGCCCTGGCATGGTAGAAGATGAATGGGTCCAATGATGAACCCAACACCTTAGCCAGATTAGAAACAATCTTCCAAGGGAGCATCTGATCAACCATCAAGCTCTCGGCTCTACCAACACCGAATTACATTCAGGTGACGGAGTGCTGGATTTGTGCATGGCCGTCATCAGAAGCAATGTCGTTCAAAGTTAATGTTATGAATGATTTAGCAGCTTATTATCATGCATATTTGTGCTAAACAATACACATTTTTCATTAGAGGCCTCAGAGGCTGCGCTAATAGAGCCATTAGCAGAGTGATGTATGGCAGGCAGGAATGTGACCCTCTGTCTCGCATGCACATGGCATGCTGTGCTGGATGATGAAGGAATACAAACATATCATCCATACAAAAAAGGAGCCAATAGCTATTGAAAAGACTGGGTGTGGGATCTCCCTAGAGATCAATGTACTGTAGATCATTAGTCTAGAAATGAACATTTATACAAACATTACTGATTTCTCTTCCCCTTAAATAAGAATTACTCTGCATAAAACATGATCCTCTGCGGTGACTCCTTAGACAATTATGCAGTGGGAATCAGATGGCAGTCAGAGTTCATTTATCAGCTATGATATGGCTATCCAGATGGAGAGTAAGAAAACGTGTGAAAAAGGCAAAGGGAGACCACAAAGATGGACAAAGCACTGGAACGCTCAGCATACCATAACCCTGAATCTGCCTGGACGTGCTCTGGGGATTTTTTAATTGTGTTAATGGACAACCTAAATTTTAATCACACTCTGAACTGGATTTCGCTATCTGTCTAGGCACACATTCTCACTAGTCCCAGGGACTCTGAAGCGCCTAGAGCCCTGTGTTTGACAGTGTATTAACTCTGACCAAGCACAGCAGCAGTTATGGCAGAAAGTTGTTGGGATTGTGCAGGACCTGGATGCAGATAGGGAATATTATCAGCATTGGTAATAGCTGTGACATGTGGGTTTAGGAAACCTTAGGGAGATATACCTTGGCATGTGTGACTTTAAGGTATGTGCGTGTTTGTGCCAGAGTATGTGTTGGCGACAGCTGTGACTTGATGGCAGTTCGACTGCTGCAGTGAATGAACTAGCTGACCACAGGAGATATGGTCCCCCTGAAAATGGGCCTGTCATCCCAACAGGATGTGAACTGTCTCCTGTCCATGCAGCCTGAATATGCAGTGGACAGACAGGCTTTGCCTCCAGTATTCAGTGTCTGTGTTTGTCTTTTTGTGCTGCTGTAGGTATGATGTTATATGGTTAAATGGTTGAAACAAGGTCTGTGGTTGAATTTCTGTTCCAGTGTATATCAAAGCAAAACACTGTTATTGCAGATTTTTGTAATTAATTTGTACATAGTTTTTAGTTGGCACTATAACCAAAAACAGTTTTACACAGTTTTAGCTTCATTTTGTTTGCTCAGTTTTAGTTCCCTACAATAAACTTGATCTAAATACATATCTGTCTGTGAGCCTCTTTATAATATAGCACCACACTGCTCTGTGGCCTTGTCAGAGCCTGTATGAATCAAGCTTTAGGTGACAGATCAGCTTCACAGGAGGAAGTGTGAGCTGTGCCCAATCACAGCTCAGATCTGTGGCTGCTGGGTGATGGATTAGACGAAGGTTGGCACTAACACCACCAATCAAAAAAAACAGCTGGAAGGTCAAAAAGATGAGCATACCCTGGAAGCATGTTTAAACAACATACAGTTCTCAGTTTTAAAGAGGGACACCAATGATATTGCTGCAAAAACTGAAATGAAAGCAGCCTATGAGATCATGTCACTCATAATTTGAGTGGATGTGCCAGAGTTTGATTTTATTGCTCCTGACATACGGTAATATACATATAATCAGCAAGTTCTTCCACTTACCTTCCTCACTGGTCCGTGCAGTTCTGGATTCACTGTCCATGCCCTGAAACTCATTGAAATAAGGCCGGACCTTGATCTCATAAACTATTCCTTTCTTGAGACCAGAAAGGATCACACTTCTCTCTGAGGGGACGTTCACATCCTGGGTCTGCCATGGTCCTGGTGACTGCAGTCCTGATGTCTGTCTGTAAAGAACTCTGTAACCCTGGATGAACTGGGATTGACGATCCACCTAAAGAGGTCAAAGAAAGCACAATTATTATTTTTATTTCAAAGAGAACTGTGTAGAGGGGATTAACAGATGCTACTTTGGGACATTTGATAGATAATACGCATTGATGTTTTTCTGCAATTCTTACAAGACTGCATATATAACACTTTAGAGGCTTTTATCACCAGCAATTCCACATTTTTCTCAATTAACACGCTGACATAATCCCATGCCATAGATCCTACCACAAAGTGGCCCCCTCAACATTAAAAAGGCATTCCATGAAGGACATAGGAATGTCTCATGTGTATTATAAATGCTAAATAGTGGCACCATAAAGCAAGTCTACTACATTTAAGACGTGGTGTGAATGCAGCAACAAATACATACACCCTGGGGACATGAGGAGGACACACAACAGAGATGATAACAGGAGATATGTCCCATAGAAAAGATGGAGAGACAGCAATTGTAATAGCCCCCTGAAATCCACAAAGGGTCCTACGTCTAAAACTTGGACCCATTTAGCGAGACAGAAAAAGCTGAATTTATGCAGACGAGAAACGGGTGCATAACTCACTTTAATGGCTTGTTAACAGTAGAAGAAGAAGTGAGCAGGGCTTTCAAGTGGGATGTTAAGCAGCTGTTTTTCACCAGTGTAGCCCGAGTAAATCAGCAAAATGGATTCCGTTCTTGGTGCACAAATTTTATTAATGGAATGATTTGGGAATATAAAAGCCTTCTGAAAGGGGCCCCTCTGTTTACTTAAAGGGTCCCAGCCCTGATTGATTAGGCAGCCGTGTTTTGTGTTGACTGTACGCTGCAATCATAAAGCAATGCTTTAGCATTAAATTAGCGAACAAGTCCATAGGGGTCAATAAAGATGTCACGAGGAAAACTGCTAATGTGGATCATTTGAAAATGCACTCCCTTTGCCACCAAGGGATTTATCCGACCACGATCAAAAGAACCATGTACATGCTATGCAGTCTAAACACCGCAGTGTTTCGGTTCTCTTTATTAAACAGATAGAAACATTTTGAAACGTGTTTCACATTTGACAAAACTTTCTAAACTTGGACAAAAGTTTATTCTTATTTTGAAGCGTAATAAAGTGCATATAGGATATGGTGGAAGCAAAGGTTCCTGTTTGCAGATTACTATGCAGATTACTATACTATGTATTATACAAACATTAATTTCAATCCAGTTTTATCTGAGTAGTTCTTTATGTAAGCGCAAAGCAGCTGAAGACATATGGAAGATAGCTGAACGACCAGATGTCTCTGACATCTCTTTTGATGTTAGTGTGGTTCATAAAACCATTTTGCAGCTATCTGATGTTCAGTTACTTTTAAGTTCCCATTTACAATATTTCAAAGCTGCAGTCTTAGGGAACAACCTGACAAAAATTTCCTAGCATAAAACAAATGATAGCCTCAAGGAGCACCATTTGGCTTCAAAGGGGAATATTTAATGCCAACTATCTTGACCGTGACTCAATTTTGCACAATCAAAGAATCACAATATATGCTCTTGCAGTGCAGACTCAACTAAAGTCTGAGTATGCTTAGCTATACTTACTGTCCATGTGACCTGAATGGTTGTGGGACTCAGGACAACAGGGTTGTGCAAGCGAACTATGACCTCGCCGAGCTCCTTCTGTACATGCCTGTGGTCCACACCCTGAGCTGGAGGGCTTATATCTACAAGAGAACAAGAAAGTAAAAATGAGAAAGAGAAGTCCCAGAGTAAAGTCAAAGAGAGTAAAACGTTTCTTACTCTTCTTAAACTCTGTTCACTCAGCTCCACACAATAAACCTTGATTCATTACCATCAGAAGTGGAATGATAAAAGAAAGACTGAATGGACCAGTCAGATTTAACAAAGACGTGTACACTTGGTAATCACGACTTCATTTAAAAAGGAGCAACTTCATCTGCATTAAAATGACCTCATTCCATTTTGTATTAAGCGCTTTTCTGCTCTAAAGAAAAGAAAGTAGGGTTGGGTTTGCAAAGTTCTTCAGACGTGCGACTTGTCTGCACTTACTGGGATCTGACTGAAAAACCACATCACTGAATGAACTCTGAATATATACGACCCCTTAGACACACTGGATGGAAGATGAATGGACAACGTGACACCATGTTCCAGCTTATTTCCCCCATGCATGTGTTTCAAGTTATAAGCAATAAAAAATTCCAGCATATGAGATACTGAGTGTGGCTGAAATGAGCCATATTTTGAGTTATTTACTGGAGGAAAAAACCCCACAAATATCATTTCCTATATTTAAAAAAAAAAAAAAATGCCTCATTTACAAAACCCAGCGCAGTGATAAATAACATGGACACACCAAAGGAGAAAGACAGGCCAAACACAGCTAAAAGAAGTAAAAAATCAATTTATCATCAGTGCATGCTCTTGTCAATCAACACTTCTATATATCATCTGAAGCTCTTCATCTCACCATGAGAGAGATAGGCTGCAAATCAAATTCACTTTTTTAGGATGGTATTAGCTTACATTTGACAGAGTATGGCCAAAGGATTGCTTGTGGGAGGGTGTTATTATATCAATGCAATCTGACTACAGACTGTCCAGTACTGTAATCAAATCATCTTTGGGTTTGGAGACAGTCATTTTCTTCTGTTATGATGATTAACATAGCAGGCATAGCACTAACTCTGTTAGGCCTTCCAAAAGTAGACATGGCTATTTTACATAATTGCTTAAGTGCAGCCTTAATGAGCTGAACTGCGATGAAAAATTTGACCTCTTGAAAGTTGTGCAGTGTTAGTGTCAGTATGACTGTTCACTGCAGACTGCTGAGATGAGCTGTTAAGTATCAGAGTTTGGAGTGGAACACAGAGACCTTAATCTATCCTTAGAAACAGAAATCAGATTCAGCTTGTGGCTTATGAAGAACCTATGCATGCATGCAGTGAATATGTCAATGAAGTCTCTTCATATCAGTGTTTTGTAAGGTACCTTGTGTTCTGACAGGATCAGACATGGGGCTTGGATCGCTCAGGCCCTGGCTGTTCACAGCTCGGACCATGAACAGGTAGATGGTGTTCGGACGGAGGCCTTTGACTGTGAACTGGGTGGTTTTGACATGGTCTGCCACTGTTTGCCAACTGTTGCTGACTGATTGACTGCAGTGCAAGAGAAATACAGTTATACCCGCAATCCATAGCATACCAAAGATAACAGCTAGTGACTGACGCTTTGATGGGAATGGTAAAACAAACCTGAACGCTTCAATGACATAGGAGGAAACAGGAGATGCTCCAGCCAGCCCCGGCTGCCAGGACAGGGACACACTGTTCTTGGTGACATCAGTAACTTGAGGTTTAGATGGTGGGCCTGGAAGCTCATTATCATCATGGTTCTTCATAACAATCACTCCACCTGATTCTGAAAGTTTCAGTGAAGAATACAACAAGCAGCCATTTTCATCAATAAACTGTAAAATTAAAAAGAATATCATGTCAATATCGTGTGATCTTTCCTCGACCTACCTTTGACTTCCAAGAAGGCACTCCATGATGTTTCGCCACTGGAGCTGGTGGCCACACATGTGTAGATCCCAGAGTCTGCAAGCTAGAATACAGTTGAATAAAGACAGATATACAAATGAAAACCAACAGCAAACAATATAAGCGGTAGTAAGCTTAAGGAGTCAATTAATAACACTATTAGTGAAAGAGACATTTTAGTTCACCCTCCTAAGAGCAGCAGTGACTGAATACGTCTTTCCTCCTATTGCTGACACAGTGAAACTGATGGGGGGACTTCTCTGTGCTGGACAAACCCGGTGTCATTTGTGAGTGCTTCAAAGTGCTGACGCTAATTTCCTAATGAATTCCATTTTCTACTCACCACCCTTCCATCACTTTTCCACTCCCCCTCCTTATTTCCCCACTGTCTTGCCGACCACAACAAAGACAGGCTAATTAATTTAGGGTGGGCTGCAAGAACCCCCTGGACCGATGACAGCTGGCTTGTCTCTCCATCCCTCTTAGGAACTTTGGTTGTTTGTTGGTTTCTGTCCCTGTGCCTTCCTTCCATTTATTAAATAACATGTCAGTGGTCACCGGTTTTGTCAAGCGTAATAGGTATTCCACTGAGGCCACAGAGTGCAGAAAGGGAGATGTGATTCTTCTAAATTTAATCTACTTGATACATTTGCGCGTGCATAAATGTGTGTGTATATATTCTGACCCACAGCTGGATTCCATCCAACCCATCACAGCTGTACTCAAATGGAGCTACCACTCCACTAAGTGATACAAACACGCAGGTTAAAAAGGGCAGGTTGGTACTTCTTGATGCCCACTGGAAAAACCTTCTAACCTTCTGTCTAATCTTGCAAACATGACCATGCGGTTGCAAATAACTTTACAGATGTTTTATGTTAAGGCTTGTATGAAGCTCTCTTAGGAAAGCACAATACTGTTAACACAAAGTAGCAGTTAGTAGTAGTAACTGTGACTTTAACACTGAAATCCGTTACCCTGATGTTTTTGATCTGCAGACTACCCAGCTCCTGCAGCGACATGCGGGGGTCCTTTCCTAGTAGACTGACCCCATCCTTCAGCCAGCTGATGGAGGGGATAGGATCTCCTGAAGCCTGACACTTCAGTAGCGCCATACTGTCAACCCCTAGGGTCTGATTGGATGGGCCTTGGCGAATAATAGGCGGCGGTCTATCTGTGAGCACTGTGAAACAAAGAGGAAAATGTGGGTGTTATCCATATTCTGTAGTTCAGATGAATGACGATGTTCATATAATGCGCATGACTATAAAATAAACTGAGTGATAGCACTGGTCATAAAACACACAGCGGGGGGCGGATGTTGGTATCTATCGTAAAGTAGACTATTTTCTCTGCAGGTCTTGTAATTGTGCCACAGAACAATGATTCCTGTATTTCCAGGAAAGAAAAGCTGAGTAGCGTTTTCTTCTTTCATTGATGTGGCAGAGGGATGCTAAGCGGTTTCCAGTTACTGCCTGGGTAGCTTTATTTTTACACACTACTCTAGACTCTGTGGTACAGTTTGGCGGTGAGACACTGGCCTATTGACTCAGTATGGTTCAGATAAATACTTCATTATGTGCAGTGTGGGGCACAATAAAAGGTGAATTATAGAAAGTATGGAAATTGAACTCTTTATATCAAAAGAATAAGAGAAGACAACCTTTTTTTTTTTTTAATTCATTATTTTGTTCCAGGATCAATTTAAATGCTACAACTTTGATGGATTCCATTATTATGAGCAAATTCATTTGTTTTAATGTGCCAAAAAAGCCTTTGGGTAACATCTGTAAAATAGTGGATATGTCAGAGGCGGTCTCAGAGATTTAGTACTGTAGCACACAGGCAGTTTATATATTTAGAGTTGAATAATGTGGAGTCCCCCTGGCTTCGCAGAACCTACATTAATTAGAAAGTATGGATTAATGATGTCAGACCTGCAGGGGCTAATTACCAAGTACCTCAGTAACCTTTCAACACATTATCACACCTCGCTTGCAACCCTATTTTCTGTCCCGCAGTTACATCTGATAAAAGGAAGTGTTTCCAGATTATTCTCTCTGCTTTCATAGGTGCTTCGGGTCAAGAACGTAGAGAGAAACCTGATATGCTATCCACCGGCCAAATATACTACATTAATTCCACCTTTTTGTTTTTAGGCCTCTATAATAGGTAAGTAGGGCAAATGTGATCAAATGAATCAAAAGTAATAATGCAAAGTTGAAATCCAGCCAAGACAAGATTCAAAGCACCTGCTTCTAGCCAGGGACTCAGTAAGATACAGTTTGTCTTATTATAGCATGGTGTATCAAAGGTAAGATACATTAAATTATAATATGCATCCATGTTTATTAAAAGATGTTTAAAGCAAAGTCCCTCACACTAATGCAGTCCTTAATACAGTACACTGCTGTAAGACTCGGTTTGACAGAAGCTAAAGTGCAAACAGAAGGCATGGTTTGGTCAAGGGTTTTGATGCATTTAATTTATGTGTCCATGGCATGTGGGAGTGACAAAGGGAGGAGGCAAAGCTTGAGTAAGGCCTTGGGTCTCTGGATCAGGAATTTCTCATTACAGATCTCCTTGAACTCCACAGACTGCTGGCGGGACTCCGGGCAGTAAATCACATGAAGACTGCAGCAGGTGTGGCCATGACCTCACCCTGACCCCCACTACACTCTTTCCATTTTTTTCGGCAGATTTTATTCATTTTGCTAACATGTCATCAATAGCATATCTTTGCAAAAATAAAAGTGGGAGAGTTAAAATACTTTAACTCTAAAAATGTTAGACATTTTATTCCAAAGTGAATGTGTTTTTCACCACTGAGTTAAGGAGACATCCTGTATGCTGTCCACTATAGTGCCATAAGAGTGGTTGCCCCTTGATCGGAAGGTCAACGGTTCGAATCCACCCACTGGCTACCCTGAGGTACCCTTGAGCACGGTACCATCCCTACACACTGCTCCCTGGGTGCTGGATTGTTAGCTGCCCACTGCTTCCTTGAGTGAATGGGTTGAATGCAGAGAGCACATTTTGATGCCTTGTACTGGTACATGTGCAATAGTGACTATAGAGCTGAATCCATCCATTCTCAGCCGCTTATCCTTTCTAATTCTAAATAAAAATACAGCTGAAAAAGCAATAAGCATAAATTTGAAGGGCGCTTTCAATTATGTACCTGTACCACAATCCAAAAAAATGCCAATGCTATGGTTTTAATCTTTTTGCTAGCAGGTACTTTAGCCGACACATGTATAGCCGTCTATCTTGTCATCACAACAGCTGATTAGATGCTCCAGCACCTAGCAAGACAAAATAATTCATTTCACAGAAAGCCACTGTCACTCTATCAGTCTCTTTTTCCTGCTCCCGCCCTCATACACATACATGTGGCTCACTCACTCACCAAACCGCTGACCATTAAACTTGAACATACTCAAGGGCAATGCTCTATTTTCTTTCCAATAGGAAGACGAGGCATTTGTAATTAAATTGCATCACGAAAGAAAGAAAAAAAGTCCACAGAGCAAAAACACAGTAACTGAAGGTTATGGACATAATGACATTTCTTCAATAATAGTTGAATTTTCTTTGCACTTTGAATGTTTAAAATTTTCATTTGCACTTGTGCATACTGCACACACAAACTTGTGCATACTGCACACACAAACTTGTGCATACTGCACACACGAAGGTCTTGAAGGCCAAATTCCTGCCTGCACACAACAAGGCAACAGCCATGTTGTAGTTAAACCCTGACAAACTCAAGTCAGATGCCATCAGTGTCAGTATAAATAATTTGTTTGGTGATGGTTCACCTGCTTCACCACATCTGCAGAGGTGCTAAGCAATGTGTCAGTGTGTAGTAGTGTGCTGGCATGGCAGAAGTTACACGTCAGGTTTTCCTCACCATCTGTGACCTCCAGTTGAGCCTTGGCAAGGATACTGCCTGCAACGGTCAGGGCCTGGCAAATATAGTAACCAGCATCTGCCCGCTGCACAGATGAGATGGTCAAGGCTCCGCTGGGCGACACCGAAAAGCGATTGTTGGGCTGCTGGGGTTGGTTGGGAAAGAGCAAATTCTGCAGGAAATGGAACAAACAGCCAATTAGTGAGAACATGGAACCAGTTCAACCTGGAAGACTGACAAAAATGCTCACACATCCATCACCATTCAATCCACACATATATACTGTGCACACTCACATGCAAACACATCCGACTATTAGAGTAATCACAGCATGAACAATTCTCTCTTTGACTATGTGAACCGCCTTCACGAGCTGCAAAACATGTTTGATGACTTGGTTTCATACTTATTCTTGGGCCAAGCCAGTGGCTCCACTCTCTTAGGAAGGGAACTTTTGCTCTTGTTGGCATCATGACCACTTTCCTCTCTGCTTCAATTGCACAGTGGTTTTGGGTTTTTTTTTAATGTTTTTTTTTTTTAAAGGAGACCACCTCATGTAAAGTGAACCTCAGTAAATATAACCTAATCTGAATTTACAAAGGAGGAAATAATCAGCGTGACACATTTCAGAGTAAATATACTCAGGACTGGTCGACTAATGGCACAGAAAAAGTACTTCTTTCTGAGCAGTTCCCACCTTGTCCCAGCTCTTGCTGTACTGTTTTTATTAGGATCCCCAAAGGGAACCAACAAAAACAGCTGGATTTAATTACACCTAATCACTTACATGTAACAAACTGCACAGTTTCTTTTCTATTAGACTCTATGCATCTCCAGATCATATGAGATATTCAATTGGAAGAAAAGCATTAGTGTTATTTAACTAATATACTTAATTAGCTTTAACAAATACCGTCACCTCATCTTTTACATATCCATAAGGATAAAGTATAGGAAGCATTAATAAACACACGGACAAGTGCCAACAAGTGCAGAAATGTCAAGAACGAACAGTCATTTCAAAAGCCTCAACTTTAATGACAAAGTGAGACACACACACAGAATATAAGTTCACATTACTCAATAGCAGTGACTCACGATGCTTTAGGTAACATATTGTTATTTGAGTATCATACCTGTGCGAAGTTGTAAGCATGTGTCTCACTTCTGTTCACTGTTTTCACAAAACTCTGTTCTAATTGTTGGCCTGCAGGCTATGCGTGAGCGTGTTTCAACCTTAGCGAGAGCTGAATCATATCTGTGGCTCATCTACAAGCCCCAACAGGTTCCTAATTGGCACTGTTGTTGACCGTTGTGAGGACACCCAGGTATTTGAATGGGTTATCTGCTTGAGTGAGGGATAGGATCGTTCTTATCAGTTCAGGGTCACAGAAAACCAATTAGCACTTTGCCAGGCACACTTTGATTTGGTGGATCCTGAGAACAAAGGTGTGTCTATGTGTCTGTGGTAAAGATACTGATCACAGATAGTGTAGAAGTGCTGTCTGTGTGTGTGTGCGCAAAGCAGGGGAATAAAAAAAACACAATGACTGTGTGTACAGTTGCTAGAATCAAAACCTGACTGTTGATAACGCTAGATGTACGGTAGATAATAAATCCCGCCTAAAAAGAGAGTGATACATTTTCACATGAAGAAATAATAATGAAAAAGTAATTAAAAAACATAATTCAAATGTTTTCTTCACACCAAAATGGATTAGACTGTGCTTGTACCTGACTCCCCTCCTTCTGCCAGAAGACAGCGGGCTGTGGATTTCCTTTGGTTTCACATGGGAAGGTAGCAGTACGGCCTTGTGACACGATTTGGTCCCTTGGACGGATGACAAACTGGGGAGGAGCTGAAGTCAAAGGGCCAGAACAACAGTGTTAGAAGGCCTGTGGTGCATAGTGAAGCCAAACATGAAGGCTTAAGGACTTCAAGCAAAAACAAGCAATATATCACATGGTCAAATCAAAATGGGAGTGCTGTACAGAGCTTCCATGCAGCATCATATCTGTCTTTTGCTCTGAACACCAGTGACTATCATGACTCTCACTGCCATGGTAACAAGGCTGGCCATTCATCCAGGTGAGACTGAAGCTGAATGAATGACAGTCACAGTGGCATTCACACAAGGAAGAGCCTCAGTCACAAAGGCATTAAGATCTGAGACAACACATAGGCACACCCATGCCCAGGAAACATCGAAAACTATAACAGGAATAGACGGGGTTAATTGTGTCTGACTTTCCATATGTAGGGTTTAGTCTGCATCAGGATGCATCTCATTGAAAAGTCAAGATTGTGAGCAGCTTGATACAACTTCTGATCAAAGCTGTATCAAAAGTGAGCGAGAGAAAGAAAAGACTACTTCAGTGTTTACCACACAACGAGCTAACACTTGAAAAGCTATCAAAGTCTGAAATTGTACTGTGAAGCTATCTCAATTAGCATTCACAGCTTTGTCAGCAGCTAAGACGAACAGAGTGAGACATTTCTGACTGACAACTTGACAGATGCAGGTCAATAACAAAGGCAGAGGACTGGATTCAACTTCTATTGGCGTGTAGTGCTGCCGTTCTTTGCTTTCTGACCGTTGCGTGACACCAGGTTAAGGAGAGAGAATTTTACACCAAACTCTGTTTGAGAGATATTTCAATCGCTTTTTAATGACACATTTAACAAGCAAAAGCTGATGAAATCCAAGTGCATAGATGGCACTATAAAGGCATATAGCTATAAAGGCATATAGCGTGTGTCCTCATGTATCTATCTATCACTAATCTATCATTTCATAGATGATGATCGCTACAACTGCAAGGAAGCATTTGAATTATCTGAGCAGTACTGCCCGACCCAGGGCCTCTTCTTCGGTGAATGTCATTGAGGGTCATGTTGACAGGAGCCATGTTTGCCAAGATAAAAATCAAAAAGTCTTACAGAGGAAACACAGCTCCTGCAGAGATAATGAAAGTCAACACATTAAGGACCCCGAGTCACTGCCATACTATCGAATAAGCGCAGAGAGTGGATTAGAAACACCAAGACTTCTGTGGACTTCTGCAAAATTCTGACAAGAATTGTTGCAATGCAACATCTTGCACTCTTTCTGTTTCTTTTGATTTCTTCTAAGTCCTTTCTCTGATAAGCCAGCTGGTTCCAGTAAGGCCAAACTCTTCCCATTTGGCTGGTTTCATCATGTAATCCCTTTTTGGGCGTGTGTATTTGTCAAAGATACACACAGTTGGGAATGGTGCAGATGGCAACAGATTTACTGCTTTGCCATTTGGCCTTCTGCTGCTTGGATATCTTGTGGCTCTCACAATGCTGGGCCTGATACAGAGCTCTTAAATCCTGCTCTGGCAAGGTTTTAGTTCCCTCCTTGTCATTCTCTGCTCCATTCCATACCACACACTGCATTATTAACAAGTCACTAAAATATGGTTTCACACCTTACAGAATGCCTCCTATCACTGTACTACCCAGTATTGTCCTTTGTCACTTTCTCAATTCCCCTTAATGACTCCTTGTTTCCCATTCTTATTGACTTATTTCCACACTTAAATGGAAAAAGAAGGATGTTTACTTCCTTTTTCCCCACTATTTTTGATTTAAAGTCATATTAAATGGGGCTGAATTTCTTATGCTTTGAACTGTTTTTCAGGTATGAGTCATTGTTTCCAAAAAGAAATCTTTTATCTACAGTCGATGTTAACAAACCCAAGGAAGCAACCTGTTTGGAAATCGGTTTTATCATGACCCACAGATATCTTGGAGGCATTCTCCAAGATATCTTTTTAAAAATGGTTAAGCTTAAACTGTTTGATTCACTAATAAGTGGCAAAAACACACAAACAACCCATCCAATCTCAGCTGTGTGATTGTTGGCTCCAATTAAAAGTGCAATGCAAACAAAAAGGCGTGGGTCTTTACTGCTTTTCTATGAATTGTCGACATTTTTCGCAACTTTTCATCCCTCTTTCTACCTTGAAATTGTATTTGAATAAAATAGTCATGGGGGACGTGATTGAGAATGACCAAAAAGTAGACAGGGTCCGACTGAGAAGTACAGATCAAAACTTTAGACAAATCAAGGGGAAGTCAGTGTGCGACAGTGTCACAGCTTGACTCAGGGCTAGCAGACACTGGCCCTGTTTTTTATTCAGAAACCCTTGATGACATATGAGAAGCTCCTTCCTGTTCCCTCCTAAGGAAACACACGATCAGGGGCCCATATTTAATTCATGACAAGCCACATCTGCCTGGCTTGGAGAGGGCTCAGCATAAAACAGCAGTCAGGGTGAAAAGAACAAATGGACAAAGAGACAGCGATCCATTCAGCACACTCAAGCACAAATATTTCTTCCTCCTTTAAAATCCCACATTCAATCATATTTTATTCAAAAGTTGACAGCAATTACTGTCTCTTCCCACAGGCAGAGTGAATGTGTAATTTCCTCCATCTTTTTAGAAACTGACAGTTTGACAATCAGAGAACAGCCACTGCTGTTTTGCCAACCAAAGTCCTGCCATTGAGGCAGTGTCTGTTTTTTTTCCACCAGTCAAGCTTGTCTTGACACACACTTCTGCCATTCTTTTCCCTTTCTTTCTCCTCCTGCACATTTCTCATTATTGCATTCTTCCCGTTTCTTCTCTCAAAAGCACGTCTTTCTCTCAAGATGCCAATTTTCACTTACTCCCTCTAACAATCTCACATATGAAGTGTGCCAAATGTGGTTTTCTGCTGACCTACCCCAATCTATAGGGAAATAAAACGACATTCCCAGATCGGTGTTCTTGGGCTCAGGAGGAAAAGAAGCTGATCAAAACTAAACAGATCTCAGCTCTGTGATCCAAAAATCCACAGATGGCCTCAAGACTCGCAAGTTAAACACATTCTGGGCCATATGAGATGACAATGTCTGAGTCAATTACACTACTAGCTCACTCTTTCACTGTAAAGAATAGAGACTAGAATCTAAAGAAGCTTCAGTTAAGAGCAACAATGCTAACATAAGCCTTAAGGTATAATAATAACTCTGTGCTGCAGAACAGAAACATACGCAATATTCATCAGCTGCTGGTAGAGCTCAAGTATAAGTGATAAAAATACAAAATGAATAGTAACATTGTGACAATGCAAAGTCTATGGCATCTGTTTATAGTGAAAATTTAAAGAGTTAACACTGATCCTTAACCCCCCACCAAAAAAACAGGAGCTGAATATGGCTTACATAAACCCACAGGAAAGCAGCATTTCTAGTAAAGACGTAAAGCATCAAGGGACTTCTATGTACCCAAAGCTTAAGGCATACTTTCTGAAATTAAACCTGAGAACTGCAGACTGGAAAACATCATTTATTTATTCATTTATTTTAAACAGGATGTGCTCAAGATCACAACGTGGAGAACAACAACAAAAAAGTATCTGTCTAAATATATATCTGATCTGGCCTCTGTGTAGATAGAAAAGTTTTCGCAGTGTTTCTGAGTGTTTTAAATTACAATAAAGTACGTACCAGAGCCAGTTAACAAAATGAGATACAGCTCTAAAATCAGCAAATATCGCGTAAGTATTTGACGTACAAAGAATAACTGAAAGAAAGGAGAACTTATGCAACAAATGTGTTAGTCAAGTACAGGAATGTTAAAGCGATGGTTACTGAATGTCAAGCAGTCAAACGCAACAGGGTGTATGGAGAAGGCATGCAGCATGGGATCAAATCAGAAGGATGGGTACTTACCGACGGGGCGAGCTGGAAACACGACAATGGTGGTGTGGATACACAAAAGAAACAAATTAAGACACAGACGCACAAACATATAAAACAACACAAAAGGAACAGAACATAACAAAATAAGACAAGGGAAATCAAAATCAGAATGAATGACATGTTGTGTTGGGCAAACACACTTCTAGCACAGTGTAAGCATTACATAGAGAGGATCCAGTAGGTGTTGTCCACTGCCCGCTGGACAGTTTTGCTGATGAGCTCCCATCATCTGTTTCTGAATAACAGAGGCCGTCTGATGTGAATACCCACTGGTAGTCAAAAGTCTTAAACTGCATTCAAAGTTCAGTGTGGGCGGTCATTATTGCTCCTCAGGGACAAATACACTGCTGGACCTTCTCTGCAATAATGAAATCTACAATTCTATGGGTGGCGTATGTTTGTAGTAGCGAGGCAAAGGTGTGTTTGCCATAAATGCTGATGCACAGAATCCAAAAAAAGGAAAGAGGAGGAAAGAGAACAAAAAAAAAAAAAAAAAAATGTCAGCCATGTAGGTTATGTCCAAAGGATGAGTCTTCTGAATTGTCATACAGAGAAGTAGACCCCACAGATGAATTGGTAGTTTTTCCCAGTGTTTCCTCTGTGTTGCTGTATAGGTTCTCACGGTGAAGCAAACAAAAAATTAGGTGGTACTCTCACAAATCTGGAATCCAAAAACGTAAAACAAGTAGTCAACCGAGACCTTGTTTTACCTCGTTCTGGTCCTCTGTGTCGCTGTAAAGCGATCCACAGAGACGTTAAACACTCGACTTTAATGGGAAGAAGAGTGGTGAAAATGGAAAAAAAAATGGTTAGAATGATTTTATTAACCTTGCAAACCCCAGGTGTGGTGTGCACCAGTAATCTGTGAAATGGCTTTGCTGACTGGGTGGTTACAGCATGGAGGGCAGTGTGGCTTGCAGGCCACTACAACAGGGGGAGGGTGGCAGAGTGTGTCGACGCTGCACTTGGAAATGTAAATAATTAAACAGATTCATGGACTGTCTACATCTCTCTTGGCTATAGTACTCAGCATTCTGCATTTCCACTTGTGTAATGGGGACAGTAAGGAGTGAATTACCAATCCAAAGCTTCATCTTTGTGTATAAGAACAATAAGAACAATACGCTCAACAGTTTCTCTGTATGGTTTTAATTGGTGCTTAATGTAAAAGAATATATATATATATATATATATATCTGTTTCATACCTCTGACTGTGAGGGTGGCGGAGGCCTCCAGCTTGCCCACACGGTTTTCTGCGACACAGGTGAATGTGCCCTCGTCATTGACGGACGCCTTCTTCACCCTCAGCACATAGTCCTCCTTGTCATACTTGATCTCATACCTGTTAACAAAGACATAACACTGATATTCAAGTTTCCCGATCATCATTTAACTCAAATGCTTAAAAAAAAAGATAAAACATTACTCAAGTTAAACTTATTTCAGGACTGTATGACAATAGACATTAAAGGTTTCCTCCTCGTGGAGTGGTACAGGGAAGCAAAACTGGTCGTTTTGACAAATGGAGATTGCAAGGAGGAGGATCAATTATTCAACAATGACAGGCAGTACACAGAGACGTATTCATTCAATTGGAAACGCTCAAAACCTGTGCAATATTCATGAGTTGTTTTTCAATAACTGTATATATATATATATATGTGTGTGTGTGTGTGTGTGTGTGTGTGTGTGTATCAGCGCTATATGATTTTTATAGACACTACACTTTATTAGTGTAAGACATGTTAACTGACTGAATCAATATATCAGCTATAGTAGGGCAAAGTTGTTTCCAATTTCATTGTGGTAGTCAAATATTTGCATCAATGTGTGTCTGCAGACCTGTGTGAATTATTTGGCAGTTGACGAGCGGGTGATGCTGATATGGTTTGTTTTTGCAGTCTGTAATTGAAGAGGGTGCCTGTTCTTGCAGTGTGTAAGTAGTATGTTAGTTGAGGGGTGGTAGTGCAGTGTGATGGTGGTCTGTCACGCTGACAGTCCTCCACAGTCTGTCACTCACAGAGACCAAAAACAGGCATCAGTTCAACAGATTAATGTTAGATCTGTATTAGACAAGAATGTGATTACAAATATTTTAAAAGATTAGCATGTAGAAAACAATAATACTGGTAAAACTGATGCAGTACATCTAGTTCAATCATTTGTTGGACAAAGTCACAATTTTTGTGTTTTTGCTTCTGTATACTGCCACAGTGGACTTGAAATTAAACGGATTATACATTCAGTATCTGGTTAAAGTGCAGACTTCCGGCTTTAATTAAACAGGCTTTAAATCTGCATTAACTGGACAATCACCTGACAAGCAGATTCATAGTCAGGTGCGGCTTGTTCCCTTGTTATTTCATGACAAATGAAGCAGCCATAATATTTGAAGTTGATTCAATGTGTTGAATTGCTATTTAATAGCTTTTCACTGTCATTTTAAGTACAAGACACATATAAATGTCTGTGCCAGTAAGGAAGGAGATCATTAGGCTGAAAAAAAAAACAGAATAATAAACGAGAAAGACAGAAACTACTTAAAAAGTGACCAAATAAGAAACATCTGGTACATTGTTAAAAAGAATGAATGATGGCCTGAAAGAGTTTTAGCTGTCATATAACATAACTCACAGTACATCATGAAATAATTATTTCAAGAGTTAAAAAATACAATTTCATAACATCCAACCAAGTCAATACCACTGTCGAAGAGGGATCATTGTCAAAGTCTGCAAAAGATTTTCAGACTTTTTCAAATCCACACAGGAGCTTTAAAGAAAAAGCCTGACATCATATTACGCTTTTATTATAGCACATGCCCATGTGCTATAAAGCGCCACACTTGCACTCCAACAACTATTAAAAACACATAAAGAACAGCAATGTCTGCCTAACAGAGCAAACCCTACAGAGATTGAAAATGCCAAAGCAGAGTTGTTTCTGAGCAAACCACACTGGTCATGTTCTCTGTAATGAAGAAAAATACTACCCAGTCCAACAGTTTGACTGTTTTATGTGTTTTTAATGGTTTTTAGACAACAATAGAACTTTACGGCACAGAGAAATACACCATATAAGGCTTTGGCTTTACAGATGATATAAGAGTTTGGCATTTGATCGTCAATAAAAAAATGAAATTATACTTTTAAGTGTGTTTGTTTTTTATATAAAAGACAGAAGGATAACATTTACTCTGGATACAACAATGGAAGTTTGGACGTGTGTAACAGTAATACTCTGTGACTAAGGTAAGAGTATGATATGGTCCATTCCCTGAGAGTGTAAAACACCTCTCTGCTCAGCCATCAGGTGCACTGATGGCTGTTTTCCACTGGCAGCTGCAAAACTAATCTATCCTGTCTATCCATGTCTATTTTTTTTTTTTTTTACCTGCTGTTATGACATTTCCTCAGCAAGCATTCAATGGCAGCTTTATTGAAATAAATTCCTCAACTATGCCTGTACCACCCCTCCACACATGTATTTAAGGAGCCATAATGATTATTTGACTGAGTCATGACTGACTGCTTTGTTCTAGAGAGAAGGGATGTACAGTTCAGGTAATAGTGGGGGATGTGCATAAAGCATTTATTGTTGAAACCAAGTGTGTAGCATCCAGAGGAATGAGGCAGCACATTCTGTGGCAAGCTTGCTGTCAGATGAAAAACAAACAAGCTAATAGAGAAGGCATCCTCCAGCGCCTGCCCTCCGGATGGTAAGGATCAACACGATTTCCTTACTTAGAAGAAAAGGTGAAAGAGTGGCGGGACAAGTTAGGGCTTATGCAAAACAACACAACTCCTGAACAAAAGGAGAGGTGAGCAAGTGCATAGTAAATAGTTTCCACTGTTTTCAATCAAACTAAACAAAACCGAGGCTGATTGTCAAACTTCTTGCATGACATGTGCTTTCACCTTGTTTCTCACACTTGAACACTGGCCAAACCAGTCTCAATGGTTTCTGAAAGGTTTTGTTCACACAGGACTCACCAATAATTAAAATAGATTTGAGAAAACATTTAAAGCAAGTGGTATTGTGTTTGTTGCTTTCAGCTATTTGTAGGACTCTTTTGTATGAGTTAAAAAAATTACATTCATTATAGATTTAACAATAGGACCCAAAGGCACATCTCTAAAGTACAGGAGTTGTATACATATATGTCTGTGGCACAACAGTGGATACTATGTAACTAATAATTACTTCTGGCACATTCAAAAGTGTTCAGTAGTTAATGGTAAATCACAAGATGTTCCTGTTCTCTGAGTTGTCACACTCAGAGCTACAGGTTTTATTTGTTAGTCTACAGTTACACTAGACAACAAAAAATTTTGTGACAGTGTGCAATCAGCTTGCGATCTTCGTGCTTTTTAAATGGTCACTTTAAAAGAAGGGTCCAGGTCTGATACCTGTATGAGTTAGTTTCTTCAAACTCATATTGGTCCATCAAGAATGTGGTAAAACGACAATGAGACAAAGTAAGTCTGCTATCAGTTTTTGACTGAACAGGGTCAAGCTGGCATTTAAATGCAATCTGTTTGTGATAATTCCATGATTAACTGTGAGGAGACTCAAATCTGTTGCAGACTGTTGCAAATATGTTGGCATCTACATCAAACGTGTAGCGCTGTATCGGAGTGTCCCTACTAGACCTGGCAGAATCCACACATCAAGCAAGACCCTCTTGTGACAGACTGGGCCAGATCTAAACTGGGCAGATGGGCATAATAATTCTTTAAACTGACATCAACATGTTGGCATTTTGTGCTGTTGCATTTTGATATTATTTTATGTTATATCGTATATCTTCCAATAGTACCCCAGCGTTTATTCAAAAATTTATTTTTGAATAAACGCTGATTGCCAGTTTAAAAGAGACTGGCGGTTGTTGGAGACAGGCTCTTATTCCCTTCTCAGAAGGAATGGACATTTTGACTTTCTTCCTTCCTCGATAGCATCCGATGACAAAGCATTTTTGACACGAAAAGGTATTTGCCATATGATTTACTGCAGGAGGGCGGTAGCCCAGATGGTACGAAAAGAGTAGTAGCGTATGAAAAAGGCGG
>VURO01050040.1:43229-59470 GCA_015108175.1 Pelvicachromis taeniatus | reverse complement strand
AAGCATTTTTGACACGAAAAGGTATTTGCCATATGATTTACTGCAGGAGGGCAGTAGCCCAGGTGGTACGAAAAGAGTAGTAGCTTACTGAAAAGGCGGTGGGTCATTGGAGATTGGCGTTTACTACAGACCGGCGCTTAAAGGAGACCGGCTATTATTGGAGACCGGCATCTATTTGGCGTGACATGTTTTTAAAACTGGTGTTTATCAGAAACGGGCATCAATAAGAGACAGGCCACTACTAGCAGATATACGGTATATTGAAGTTAAGTGGTACAGCTTCCCAAAGAATTCAAAGTAGATTTAAATTTTAATGTTGGAATGGTATACCGTTTGTCTTGTTGCGCTTGATTGCCTTGTCTGAAGTGGAAAGCATGAGTCTGGGAATATATCATTTAACTAACCCTAACCCTAACATAGTGTTACATTCAGATGTTAATCTAAAACACTAACACATTACATGGAATAAAACAAAAACATGGATGTTGTGTCGTGTGAACTGCTGATGAAAGGCATGCAGATATGTTTTCATTGTGTGCCAATTTAGAAATTAACAAATGTGACTGAAAGCCTGAAACACAAAAAGGAAAACATGCAATTTTATGTATGCATTTCTGACGCTCTAATAAATACAGTTTCAATAATATCCCAGTCTCATTGTGAAGCAGGAATATGTGAAGATTCTCTCTAAACACTCAAAGTGAGAACTAAGTAAAGAGCAGCCAAAGTTTTGGCACTGTGCTAAATTTAGTGCAATTTACAGTAAATTGTGCACCACAAAGCCTTAGCAACTTGGGTTTGTGCATTTCATTAGTTGATAGCGCAGATGAGTTGTGCTCATTGGTCCAGACTGACTCCAACTTACTCAAAGTGATTACAACATGTAGGCAATCTGTCTGCGTTTGTGAATTAGATGACGATTATTTGGAAACCTTCATTGGTTTGTTTGAGAGGGATTGCAGTCAGACCGTGATGGACCAATTAAATTGTTGGTTGCATGTTGGTCACTTTAACTACTCGAAATCGATCCCAGAAAGCAAAAAAATGAAGTGCAATCACTCACCAACAACCACATGGAGGTTGCCCTCCTATTTTTGCCCTAGTGTGACTGAGGTCTTACCCAACAGTCATCCTCAGACTGAGCTCTAGCAGCAAATTACTTTATTTTACTAATTATCTATTCTTTTCAAATCAAAGGTACATTATATGTGCCTTCAGCTAGATTTTAATAAATTTAATTTAATTTTATACATTAAGAGCACTCATGAATACTACAGACAATGTAATCACCCATAAGGATGCTACTGTAACAGCTAAAGTGCTCAGTGAGGTTCCCACAGTCTTGACTGAGCGTTGTGGACAACTCAGGTATGCACATATTGGACAACATTCTTATTGTTCTTGGTCCCGTCTCTGTCAGACTCTCAAAACAGGACCTTAGGCACATCCATGACAAGTATAATCAATCTGTAATCAACTTCCCATATGATATCAACCTAAATGAC
Organism: Pelvicachromis taeniatus; assembly: GCA_015108175.1. NCBI lineage: Eukaryota > Metazoa > Chordata > Actinopteri > Cichliformes > Cichlidae > Pelvicachromis > Pelvicachromis taeniatus. The sequence continues at coordinate 57,965 of VURO01050040.1, read as the reverse complement.
AAGATGAGTGGAAATACTCACAGATAAGAGGCAGTTGTGGCCACACACACACTCACACACACGTAAGTACGTACAGCGAGGGAACAGTAGCCCTTTATTGTGACTGAACTTGGGGAGAGTTCTGTTCTCTATTAGAGGAGGAATGTAATTGCACATGAAGAAGTGCTGTGGAAAGGATATTAGAGCCAAGTTCACCCTGCTGGACTCCATTTTTTAAAAATCCAGAAATGGAAGAAATACAGAGAGAATGGCGTGTACAATCATCGAACACATATCCTTCCATATGTAGAGTCATTCACTCGTGAAGGGAGATGAGGAGTGATAGGAATGTAAGCAAATGGCAAAACAAAGCGGCATTTTTCCGTTGTCAATTTGATGTGTTTGCTGCATGTAGAAAGCTGCACAGAGATGACAACTTTACTGGACGCAATTTAAAAGGATTAAATCTAAGATGATCCTCCAGATCATCTTTGAGGATTTGCCTTTAAACTGTCTGTCACGAACACAGTCACCCATGTTCGACCCTCAGTCTTCTGCCAATTCACTCACATTAAGAGAATCTTATCTTGGTTGTGTGTATGACTGGATGAGTGTGTCTACAAAATGATTCAACAGGAGAGGATCTTATCTGCCTTGCCTCTGCGAGCGCATGTGAGTGCGGACTATGGGGAGGGAGAGGGGTTGTGTGCCAACTCTAAGCACATGAATCAGACTCCAGATACAGTAAAGGACTAATTCCAGCTTGCTCTCTGGCCTCACTGCTCTAACACACAGCCTCCTCCCTGCTCCATTTCGCTCTGACAGTCTGATCCAGTTTTACACCATCTGACTGCTACTTTACCTCATGCTGATCAAAGCAACCGGAGTATACCTGTCCAAGCCTCGTCACCCGTAAGAGCGAATCAATTAACCACTATTGCTTCTCATCTTGCTTCAGCAAGGCTCTGAGCCAGAGCTCCAATCCTTGGTCCCTGGCACACCTCTTACGTTAGCAGGATAAGGGCCTTCAAAACAGTCCAACTAACATCCATCACCATGTCCAACTTTAATCACACAACGGTTAAGCAAGATTCCAAAATTTATGATTAGGTTGGCAGTTTAGTGGGAAAAAATTACCCTTTTTACCGTTATTATTATTTTTTTTTTTCAAATACTTCTTCTCCCCATTGCCTCAGCAAGCAGTTCAAACTTTATTTAAAGCAGACACTTTGGCTTTAATGGAAAAAACATAAAACTGGACCTTGCTAACCAATGCCTGGAAGCCTTTTTTGATATATGATGGCATATTTATGGTGGCTTACCAGTAGATGTTCTTAATCATGCATAACTATGTCATATTCTTATCACAAAGTATTAGTCAGTTATCAATTTAGCTTGCTTAGTTGGTGACACAGTTAGTGTTAAGAAATCCTAAAGAAAATGCACCTGAACAAATGAATAATATTTCATTCACCCACCCCCTTACAGACCCACTCATAAATACTAGATGTATCCACTTATATATCAAGGCAAGTAATGGAGACAGGAACCATAGCTTGTCATCTTTTCATTCTGCTGAGTTGCAGAGGTGAGAAATCACTGAAATTGGGTGGTCAGCATAACACAGGCACTCCTGTCACACTAACTTTAACAGCTCTCTCAAAAAGAAGGACCCACACATCTCTATCATACACGTGCCCACACACATGAACACACCACGAAGGAATTGAGTCAGAAAGAAAGGCTTTTCTGCTGAATGTTGCCGGGGCTGTGCTGTGGAGGTCAACAGGGAAAGGTGCCCTGAATACAGATGGATTGCAGGACCAAAGGGGCTCTGATAAGGCGCAGGAGAGGGCACAAGGTTCCAAAGCAAATGAAGAGCGAGCGCTATACCGAAGGAGGGAAAGACACGGGCCACACACTCTGCTAGTAGGCAGCAGGAGATAATACACACTGCCCAAGTCTTTTCACTGGGGTTCATAGACGGCGACAGAATAGAATCCTTTCTGGTTTGAAACATGAAGCTCGCCAGCACTCGTTTCCAGGCTCTCTGATGTGGGAGCAGCTATTCCTTTGGCACGATTCCAGCATGACGTTCAACTGAAGGACATTAATCTGATACTAATTTAATCCACATCGAGACATTTTTAGAATTGGTAAAAACTGCGTAAGCATAAACAAATGTAGAAGAATGATGTCAGTTCTGACAAATTATGGGTGACTCTACTACTGTGTGGATTTTAGGTGCAGAAATCCAGATGCTTGAAAACATCTGCAAGAGTTTGTTTTTTTTTCCTGTAGAGGACATGCTGCTTTTTCCATCTAAACTGAATCTTAAGTGCTTTGTGTTGAAGAGAAGAAAAAATAGTTCAATTTGAACCACATTTAAAAAGAGGAAGTTGGATAATTTTAATATTACATGTACTGGTCAGTGGTTTTAATCCCACCTGGAGCACATCTAAGTGATTTTTCTTCGCCTGTGCTGGTAATAATTAAAGTCCCCATTACCCACTGTTTTTCAGCACACCTAATGGTTTGCTCATAATTTAGGTCCTGTCCTAAGAGACACCTTGAAATTTAGTTTAATTAGCTCAGCACACTGTTTGAATTTCTGTGTAACAATAGAGGAGTTGGAAGTGTTTCTTTTTTTCTGACCTGACAGCAAAATCCAGTCCTATCTGGAAGCCCAGACGATAAAGAACAAAAGGAAAAACATTACTAGAGAAAGATGGGCTGATCTCATTTTAGCTACGGCTAATTGTTTTTCTTGGCTAGAATATCACCCTATGAGTAATTTAATGTGTGGTGAACACATGTAATGTGTTTAAGTCTATCGTCTTACAGATCATGGTTCTCCTCTGGCATTCAGTGCAGGAGGATTTGTGTGACTGTGTGTCCATCTGGAATATCTGAACTGGACTTTTTGGCAAAAAATACATTTAGAAAAGTCCAAAGATAGCAAGTGTGGAAATTTACCTAATTCTCATCTTATTTAGAATAAGGTCAAGATTCAGTGTAAATGTTAAAAGATAAAGGAGTATCTGGATTCTTTATCATTATACTGCAGCTGTTGTCCTCTGACCTTTAAATTTACAGTTTCCTCCGACATATGCCAGACTGTAATTTAAAAGGTTTCACTTGGAGATTGCAAGGGTATTGGCATCATACTGTATAATGAAACAACAACAGAAGATTTGACCTATTTCATTACACTGCACTATCAAGGGCTGTTGACTGGTATTCCCAGAGTAGATGCAGCTGCTTGATGATTCTGATTCATTTTTCATTTATTTCATTTTATTTTTCTATTACAAATACAGTAAAATGCCCAAACAGTGGTAAACAAGCAGAACATTTGTCTTTGTGCTCTAATTGAAACCATTCTGTCTCTATCTTCTTTTCTATCCCACAGAGAGACCGAAGCCAGCGCCATCCTGGCATGCTTTATGTCTAGGTGCCAATGCATGTGTGTGTGTGTGTGTGTGTGTGTGGCTGCCTGGGAGGCTGCTGGAGCCACTGAGCATATTAACAACCTGTTTACTCAACTGAAGCTCCATTTCCCGTCTTCCTAGTGTAAAAGTAGCGCACACAGATATCCACATAGAGATCCAGGTACATAAAGGGACCAGCAAAGTTAAAACAATTTGATGTTAAAGAGGATGGGCTTTCCTAAGTCTTCCTCTTTCTACAGCTTATCATAATAATAAGGACACTGTAACCTTTTCGGTTAGAGAAAAATCAAAGACCACTTCTCACTGCATATAGAACTACTTGATCCTTAGTCATCTACATTCTTGTGATGGGAGACCGATACCAATACAGCTGGAGTGGCCCAAAGGCAAACTAGGCCCTATTCTTGAGTGAGAATATTCACCATTCTTCTGTTAATTAGGGAAAAAAAGGAGTTCTGTTTGATGTTTATTAAGTGAAGATAAGCAGCAGAGAAAGCAGGAACAGATCGTCACTTAACAATATACAATGCATTTTTCTTTTTGGCAGGCAACAAAGGCAGAAGAAAATGTCAGAATTAAAATATCATCTGTCTTCACGGTTGTTTTATTGCTTCAAAGCAAAACTGGGAGAATTAAATATAGCAAGAAAAACAACCGTTCCCACATTGTAATTAGTAACACTGCAATATTTATCTCTTATTAATTTTGGCAGTATCTTTTTCATGCGCGTCGTATCCAAATAAGGCCAAACTTCAAAGGGATGGAACAGTTAGCAAGGACGCAGGCACATGACACTCATCCTACTCCGTTATAAATCTGTTAATTAGAGTACAAAATGAACTCATTTCCAGAGCCAACTCCCTATCAAAGACATGAGTGAAATACTTTTATGTGTTTGCTTTGGCACAGAGCTCATGTCCCACTGCCCAGTGAACCAAATCCTTATCAGACACAAACAACCCGCCTACGCTCAGCTCTGCAGCTAGCCTTGAGAGAAGTCAGGTCCACTGTGTGTACGTGTTATGAGGTGATCCAAGCTGTGTGTGACTTGCCTGCTGGCTGGGGACAGTATACCGCTCTCTTTGAAGTCCACTTCTAACAATGACACTGCTTTTGACTGTAAGTCAAGTGACTCATAGGGAAGAAACAGGCCGACACACAGGACCCAGAAAGAACAGTATCACCATATCGTCATTGGCTTTTTACAGGAAGTCAGATAGTCTAAAGTTGGCAGTGGTGCTAGAGTTTCTCTCCAAATTGTAGACGTTTACTGCTTTTTCCTTACATCAGTTTCTATTTCTGCAAATGTGAGTAAACGCGTGCATCATGTCTGTGATGATACACAAACTGAACAGGGTTAAACGTGTATAGGAGGTAGTGATTATCTTCCAGGTTTCTGGTGTCTATGCCAAGAATTCCCCTGAACACCTGCACCTGTATATAGACACTTGAGGGTCACGTCAGCTGCTATACTCTGTCTCTTTGTATCTCCTGTCATTCTATCAGTCTCTGTCTCTACCTGTCTGTTATACAACCTGGCAGATTTTTTTTCTGCTTCTCTAAATGTCTAGATTTCAGCCTCCCGTGCCCACTTACCTGTCAGTCAGATTTAATTGTTTAGCTCCGTATCTGTTTGTCTTCATGCACACCTCGTCCATGACATGAGACACTGTCTGACTTTTTTTTGACTTCTTTGGCATCGTCGGGTAGAATGATTTTTTTTTTTCCTCAGAATGGTAAAGGTGCATTGTGTACAACCTAATAGGAGTATTTATTGCTCCCTGGAAGCCACACCAGGTGAGAGCTGGCAGTGTGAGTTATCATTAGTTTGAAACAATCACTTAGACTGACACTAGTGCCTTCACAGCTCCTTTGCAGTAAATGCAGTCTGTCACATTAGAACTTAACACATAAGTTGGCATTTAGACAGAGAGACACACACGCGCGCACACACACACACGCAATTTAAACTGCTTGCTTATATTCATCTCATTACTTAAAGCGCTGCCATTTGGAGAATATTCTGGTTAAAGTACTTACCTCCCACGAGGAACATCAATGTCATCTTTCCTCCAGCGTACATTGGGTTGGGGGTCTCCTTGCACCTGGCAGCGGAACTCTACTGTTTCCTCTTCCAGGACCACCTGGTTGATTGGCCTCCGGAGGAAGGTAGGTCTCTCTGCAGCATGGGCACAAAAACAGCACAATTTCATTATGTTAGGATTTGGCTTTGCTATATTTCTCACATTGCCCAGTTCCGACATAATTACCCTGCTAATTACTCATATTTTGTTCATTATCTGATATTTCTGTTCTTCCACGAGGCACAAATATACAGTAAAAGTGCACTAAATGGACCGGCAACTTATTTGGAAACATAAGAACTGGCGTTTATTGAACTAACCTATTTATTACCGTTCACTCTGGCACTTTATAACCTCATGACAGCTTAATGGCCAACACAAAAATGTGCTCCAGATTGCATGCAACTCAGATGGGAGAGTGTAGCAAAAAAGACTGTTATTAAGCTTTGAGAAAACTTGGCCTCAATGTATTTCTATTCAGGAATATGCAGTAACATGGATGGATGTCACTCTGCCAAATAACTGAGAAGATACATTTCAGGAAGCCTGAAGAAGCAATCCTTACCAAATACAGTGACTTGTGCTGTCTCGCTGTCCCTTTCGCCAACCATGTTGGTACCCACACAGATGTACATGCCTGCATCACTCTTTCTTGTGTTGGAGATCATTAGTTTCCCTCCTCGAATCTAAAAAAAAAAATAAAATAAACAAAATAAATACACAGATAGATTAAAAAACTCATAAATTAAAAGCTTGTACATTTTATACATCTGAATTCTGTCCTTGTCAAATGATAGGACAACACAAAAGCAGCATTTCCCCCCCTCACTGGCTTCAAACACATGAAAGCCCAGCCAAATGTGTTCAGTGGCAGACATTTCCAGAAGCAAAAGCTCTTTCCTGTGTTCCCAGACACTAATAGCAACATTCAAAGTAGACACTGATAATAGTTCTTCTTATTTTGTCCCGTTATTAAAATAAATAGCTACGATACTCACAGTGATCCTGTCATCCTTATCGTCAATTCGAATTTTGTCCTTCTTCCAGTAGATGGTGGGTTCAGGATGCCCTCTGGGAGGGACACACTCAAGGATTGCTGGCTCTCCTGCTGCCACCACTACATCCGTAGGGTTTTGTCGAAAGTCATCTCTCAGCACTGAGGGAAAAAAGAGCAGCCAATTGAGTAAGAGTACAGTGTCGGTAGATACAGTTTGGCTGGATGTTATCGCCTGAATGAAATCCAGCTTACCATTGTGAAAATGCCTTTCTGTGTATTATGTTAATTGCACGACATAGTGTGAGTGTATGCATCGGTTATCTAGGCTATTTAAATGGGATGCACAGCTTCATCTGACTGGGAGAGCACAAGTGAAAGCTAATTGGAGCTAATGGAGGTTCCCTGTGGAGGGAGCTGAACAAACAGAGTCAGAATGCCCTAAAGCCCGGTGTCACTCACTTGTGAGAGCACACAGGGGCGCAACGCGGCTTCACTTCGGCACGTACTCTTACACACAGCCACATATCTGCTAACACACAAAAACAGCGGGTGGTCTACTGAACAACTGTGGCCTTGCATCTAATCACCCTCAGGTAGGCCCGCCATAGCGGGGATAGCCTCTCCCCCTCTAAAGTGTTCAGCGAAACACACAACAGCAGCTCATTAACACACGAGGAGAGTCGCTGTCACAGTGAAACACACCAAGGAGCACAGAAGTACAAACATGCTAAACTAAATGGGAGGAATTAAACCCTGAGTCACTTGTGTATTCAGAACACACACCTACCATGTGAATGAGTGAAAATAACGTCGATCTAATGTACTCGAAAAATAGCTAAGACTGGGGCTTCCCTGATGTGTGAAATGAAACTATTTTCTCCCTATTTAGTCTTTAATAAATCCAATAAATTGGAGTAGCACTTTAGGAAGTTTGGTATCAGCAGTGTAACTATCAGTGCAGCATTGAGGGACACGATCCCTCTGATGACTGACTGAGCTTGCTGATGAAAGCGCTGAGCTTGTTGGGGGATATTTGAAGATACTTCAGGAGGGCTAAATTAAGGGCAGCACCACAGGTCCTTATGTAAATTCCGTGTGGCACAAGGGACAATGGCAGGGAGCGCCAGGATTATAAGAGGGGATAACTGGTCCCTGCACTCCAGGTTTCTCTCATCTCGTCATTCACTTTTCTTACCCTCTCTACAGAAAGCCACAAAGCTATTGTCTTCTTATTTATTTATTTAGACCAAGGGGAAGGAGAGTGGAGGAAGAGAGGAAGCTTTCAACCCAATTATCCTGGGGATGCACAGGGGTATAGAGTGGGACTTTAGTGTGACATGAATTCAAATGAAACCTTTACACAGGGGTAATAAGAGAGAATACAGAGTAGGCAGAGATAGAGATTTTCTCTCTCTTATGCAGGGCTGGCCTCTAATCTAAAAAGCTACGGTAATTAGCCAGCTCCAGTGTGCCGGACCCCCTAACCAGTGTGGCTAGAACAGCCACCACCAATGGGCTCTCTCTGTTTTTGCATTACAAACAGATGCCCTGCTGTTTAAAATCATAGTCTGGTTTGGACCATACATAGGCTGTTGTTTTCAAGATCACATTGGATTTAATTGCTCCTTTCCATTCATTGCTGATAGCACCCATGGGATTTTGTCAGAATCAATTTCCTTTGAAACAGAACAGTGACAAAAGAAACACGCATTAGGTGCATCATTACGGTGCTTGTGCCACGCTATCTAATCTAATCTAATACGGCACAGTACGTCACAGTAAATGCATCGCTGCACTGCAATCTAAATAAATATGCGATGAATAGAAATGGAAAAATAAATAAATAAAAACAGAGTAGTCACACACTCCAGCAAACAAAGAACAACACACACAGACACAGACACACACACACACACTTGTTGCAGGCAGGATAAACATTAGGTTACAAACAGCTAGGAGCAAATAAACAGACATGTCACTGGCGAGAGGATTACGCTTTGTGTGCAGTTCGGAGCTTGCTGATACCAAGAAAATACTCACCAGATACATTTACTAAGTAAATGAGGGGACGGGCCAACCCAAATACACTTGAGTAAACTATCTAATCCTAACTACAGTCATCAAGGTCATCGGCCCACAGTTAAAAAACACCCACAGCTCAGATTTTCATTCTCTCATTTTTACATTTGCCCTCCTTTATTACAGTTCGAGCCTGCATCTTTGCCATGGCTTCATTTGCCCAGAGGCAACGCAATGGGTGGAACAATGCTTGCTACTGTGAGGGAATGATTTTATATTAGCACCTTAACATCGACGGCGCTGTCTGTTAATCCATGTGTGATGCATCTGATACGTGTGTGTAATTTAGTGGGTCTGCATGTATTCGTCAGATGCTGAACTTTTTGCTCCAACTTTGATGCCCTATAGGCATTCAGGCCTGAATCAGCCAACAGACGTGAAGTAATTACCTTTCTCTTCCCCTGAAACATTCAGCTCTTCTTCAGTCGAAAAACCTCACCTCCCATGAAGTACCAGGAAGCCACAAACTCTGTTCGCTCGCTTACTTGCTTATTAATATTTATATATTTTTACATTCCCTTCCCTCTGTTGACTAGTGCTACATCTGTCGATCTGGCTGCGGGCTAAAAAGAACCCATGTCTGAAAAATATTAATATGCCTTTCCCGCTTGTGTGTTATTTATTTATTTATTTCCTAAATATCAGAGGAGTGGGCTGATTTGAATGAAAGAGCATCAGGCAGGGGGCAAAGCATGGCAAATTTGCAGCTCTTTCAGCTGGCACGGTTTCAACACCTCAAACTTAAAGGGGAGGGAGTCAGGTTGCAACTTGTGCTGTAAAACAGCCAATGGGTTGAGAGTGGAGGTCTTTGCCAAAACAAAAACACAAAGGAGACACCCACACAGCTACTTTGTAAACCAGACTGTGCTACATTGGCAGGAGAGGCCGATGCCAGCAACCATTAGAAAGGTCTATATGCGGGTGTGTTTTTAGCTTAGATAGACTCAGCACACAAAAATCAGCTGGACGCAGATAGATGACAGCTCACACAACAAGCATCATAGCACAGGGGTGGCAGGGCAAGGACAGCATGAGGGGAAATATTTTGTGCAGTGCCCCCTCTTCTTCCACCTAAGATATTAGTCACTGGAGGGTGACACTGCTTGTCAGAAAGATTAGTGGGGAGCCTTGACTGAAGCGTCCAGCCTGCATACCGAGATAAGTGCTGACAAACATTCACCTACAGGAGCGCACCTCGGTTTGGTTCACAAAGGTTGTGCTCACTGCCACAACACCACAGACGTCTAAGACCTATTTCTGACATTCACATCACCTTGATAGATGTTCACCACATGCACAAGCAACTACACACTAACCCTGACAAACTGTGAAGCAGTCTTAAAAGCCACAGGCTTTCATATCTCTTTGTGATACTGCAAATATGAATATTTGTGTATGTTTGTGTGCTTGTTATTACTCTTCCCTCCCCGTTAATGGTAGAACAGACCCTCCGTGCTTTCACAGATATTCTCTTGGGTCAGGGGCTCAGAAACACACAGTGAGATTACAACAGTTAGAAGCCTGGGGCCACACCCCAGCACCCAAACCCACCACCTTCTACCCACACTCTGATTAGAAAATAAACCATGCACACACAAACTAGGAGAGCTGTAGAGAGGTAGCTCCAAGCTATAATATCATTTCATTTGAGTGGTTTTTGCGGTTCATCTGGTAGAGTGCTATTACGATGCCACCATTTTCAATCCCACCCTTAGAGAAGCTAGACAATATATATCTCACTTGACAAAGCAAACCTACTGTATGTACTGTCATTGATGTTTTGTATTGCTGTTGATGCTGAAGGCAGGAGAAGGATAATGCCACACTATATTATACCACAGTGAAAGGAGATATGCTCCATTTGTCTGGATGCAAGCTTTTTCTCCAGGTTTGACTCGTTCATTTGCCCTCCCACCGGCCAGAGCTAACCTTTGCCCCTCATCCAGATGCAGAAATTACCCCCTCAGCAGGCAGGCAAGCAGCAGGTTCACACATATCCCCTGTATCCCTCCGCTGAGGGGCTGCAGGTCAGACCACAGAAACAGCTGCGAAAATATGACTGTCTGGCCATGCCCAAGGCTGTGCCTCCTTTGAGAGCTTGATAGAGACTCTCATCATTAGCACAAATAATATCCATCTCTCTGTCTGCCTTATTCTCTCCATCATCAGGGGTCATTCTGCGGCGTTCTCCGTTAATCATTTTTTTTCCAATCCCCGCGTTGTCAAATGAATTGCATCTTGCCCCCTACACTCACTTTCAGTGGTTTGTCAGTGTTCTCTCTTTGCAGTGACTGCAGATGAGGTTCTGCAGATGAAGCCATATACATTCACACCCAGTCATCCTCCACAGACCATGGCCAAGTCTGATATGATCACCACCATTCTCCCTATCTGCAAATCCTGTGCTAAGGGATTGTAAATAACACTGTCACTTTTGCAGATAAGATTCGCGGAATATGGAAAATAGTGAAAGTAAAGAGACTCATATGGCTGCCAGTGATATTATAGTTGGGGGGGGGAAATCACAGGTGGTGATACCATATGAAATGTGGATCTTTAATAGAGCCTCGGAGGGAATAAAAGAGACAGTGCTCCTGTGCCCTGGTGAGAGCACTGAGGAAAAAAGAAGGAAGACATAACACAACACAACAGGGGATAACGAGAGGATGCCTGATCAAGGTCAAACTGAAGAGGTGGTGAGGAGTACAAAGGGACTAAATAGATGGGGCTGAATGTAAATGAAGGGAGTGCATTCCATCACACTCATACCTCGTATGCAGCTTCGACCTCTGATTAAGTAGATAAGCCGAAACAAATATCTTTATTTAAACAGCAGCCCCATTCAAAGATAATTTTTCAAACAGCACCCCTAATTTGGCCTAACAAGCCCCCGAGCAGCACAGTAATGACAGTAAGGGGACAGTGGGCAAATCTGAGGCCAAGAAAAATCTGTGGTGTTGCTCCTGAGAAACAATATAATTAACTCTTAATGAACCTCTTTCCTTAACAATACTAACACACACACACACACACACGCTCGCGCACACACACAAAATTCAATTTAGCCTAATCCATGCTTTATGGTAATGTATAGCTCATTAAAATGTTATTTAAAAACTCATTAAAATTCACTTGAAGAAGTAATGGCTTCATTACAGTAATATGCTGAAAAGCAAAGAAAAAGACAAGTGAGGACAAGGAGAAGAAAGAGCAGAGAGCGACAGCCTTCTAATCACTTAATTGTGTCTAAAATGGAATACATTTACATAATAAATGATGATGGGCTATATCCTCATCTCTATCTTTCCCCATTCTCATAGTACTCCGTAATTAACAGGCACTACAATTAAAGATGCATTTTGCCCCAAAATGATTTTGGTGGCCGCTCCGGTTTTCAGTCTGTTGTCTTGTTTATGGTCATGACTGTGTTTGGGGGGCTTGGCAGATGCAGGCAATGTGCTGAAACTGGAGCTGGCTGATACTGATGAACAATGTGCCCATGGGCCTTTGTGCCTGCTCTGATAAGGCATGATGTTGTGCTGATGGTTGTGCTCAGTCCAGAATGGACACTTTGCAGCCAGAAGGGGGAGTGAGACGTGAAGGAGGAACGCGATGAAGGGTGGGGGGGTTCGGAGATGAGAGTGGGATTGATTTTCTGCCAATTCCAGCAAAGAGACAGCACGGACAGAGGTAGTGAGGCATCATGATTGAGCAGGTGGGTCTGCTTCCTGCATCGGGTAAAGCAAGAGTAGAGAGGAAGTAAAGTGAGAAGCTAAAAAGGAAGAGAGGAAGTATCGCAGCAGGCAAATGCCCCTGTTAATGTTTCCTCCAGGAGAAATCATTCTCCTATTGCATCAGCCCCATCTCGGTATATATGACATGGAGTAAGCCATAAGTTGGATTTTGAAACAATTGGAAAAGCAAACTTAGTTAAGCGGCAGCTGCATTAGCTCTTATCAGGGATATGATTCACTAAAACAAGGTGCAAAGTATACAAATGGAATTCCAGAGTTCACTCAGGCTCTAATCATAAAATACATACATCTTTTGTCTGTCATCTTCTCCTTCTATACTACAAAATATCTTATTACATTTCATCCTCACCATCACCCCCTCTCACCTGCAGGGTTAGAGTTAATATGTATTACCCCCCACAGTTTTTTTTCCATGTAGCTGTTCAAGTGTAACAGATGTCACAAGTCCAGCTGTGACGCGCTGTCAAACCCGAAAAAGTAGCTCCATTGCTGGCTCTGAAAGAATGAACATCTGATATGCTGTTTGTGGGTACTGTGCAATGATAATGGTGCTGTGTGTGCATCTCTTCAGCATATTTGTGTAAGTTCTGGCCTGATGACATTGAGGTAGTGTCCTTCCACAGGGAAATATAATCCCAGGAAGCTGCTGAACTGAGTCCATGCTGAAAGAACAGTGCAAGACTACCTTAGACACAGTGTGCACATGTACGCAGAAACACACACGCCACACACACAGACACGGAAGTAGTTTCTTATCCAGTGTGGCATATACTTACATCGGCATCTCTTGTGAAAAAGGAAACCTCTGCAGTCTAGACCTATGTCCACTCTGCAAATCTTTATAAAACCTTTAACAGCATCCCTGTCTTTCTCTTTATGCCAGCCTGTTTTGCTGCAGCTCCTCGTGTGTCTATTTTATTGTTTTGCTCTATAATTGGATTGGCAGTAACGGCGAGCAGAGCGCCGTTAGGAGCTTGTAAAAGGTGTCACTCTGCAATGGCAGCCCCGTTTTAATTAAGCTCTCTGCTGGAGTTGAGCAGCTTTTATCTAGCTTGGCCTGATGAGCCCCAAGTGCAAGTGTGCTTCATAACATTCTGCAGGACAAGCTGGAGGAGGAAAGGAGGCGTTTGCAACAGCTGTAGATAGCCCGGTTTACTATACTCAGCTGTCCTCCCTTGACACCAATCTACATCCTGGACTAAGAAGATACTAGGAGACATTGTAAAAATTTGGTGTGCTTGTGCATGTATGCCATTATTGTGTCTCCTTGTGCTCATTGTGACAGAGCCCCACCCATCAGTGGTGTGCAGTCATGTGTGTATTGGTGCAGATGCAGAGCCAGCCCTGCAACATGGTAGCAGCAAATGGCTACAAACAAGAATCTAAACGAACTGAACAGAACACTCACAGCGCTGCTGTAACTTCTGAAATAATTCTACTTTACTGTGTATAGATCGGCATGTAAGGTTGATGCTGTAGGCAGTGTTGTATGTGGCATAATGATTAGAGGGGTGCATGTTCATCACGGTCTTCCCTTGCCTTTTCTCCCCTCCTCAATCCTCCTAATGGCCTCTTCAGATCATCTGTCCTTCAATCAATACTCCCTGAAAGTAAGAATCCCACACCTAAGGACACTTTGTTCCCCACTGTAGATCACAGGTGACACATTTTCTGTATCGGGAATCATCTGATGGTTCTGAATCAGAACCTTGCAGAGGACTTTGAACCAGTTCTGTTATCCATCAAATGTAAAGGTCTCACCATTTTCTATGTGGATGGCTTGGGCAGGAGGTGATACAGTTAGATTTGTGAGCAGAGGAAGGCTGAGGTCTGTCAGTGAGGTGAACAGAAAGCAGAAGAGGCAGGGTGTTAAATCACACACACAGCCTGGATGCAGAGACATTTAAAGAGATTTATTGATCGCTTTATAGATCTTAACTCTTGAGGGAGAGCAAAAATTAAACTGGATACAGAGATGACCTTTACAACAGCCTCATCCATGGGCAGGTATTTTTTTTTAATCATTTCCATGTTCCGCTGTATATATGTGTACGCTGTTTATGACTAAGGGGGTAAAGCAATTCACCACTTAGCCAGTGCATTTGAAAACTCCCCTCTGTACAACCAGCACAACTATTATCCCCAATACGTTTTATGTGTGTCTGCTGAAGCATGATTGAATGCTGCACATAACATCTAAATACTTGGAATAAATTGTAGCAGTGCCTCTGCCTGCTCAGCAAATCACTGCTACATTAGCCTCACCTAAGTACCACATACTCATACATATACAAATTGCAATTTGAAGTGTCTGTGCTGCAGAGTCTGTCAGTTTGTATGGAAAGCAGTTGCCCTGCATGCAGCAGAGTTATGCACAAACAGCACTAATA
>VURO01050040.1:27024-43209 GCA_015108175.1 Pelvicachromis taeniatus | reverse complement strand
CACTAATAACAGCATGATCACTCTATAATTCACTGAAATGGCAGAAATTGCTCTCATGCACAGTCCCTTGAAGTTCCTGAGATAAAACCAGAATTAACACCTTGAGGACATAAGACCAACTAGTCAAGCAGCGGTTTATATCACACAGCGGAGATTTTTAAAAGAATTTAATAAGTAGGCACCAAAGACTATCAATCCAATGCAAATAAGGTCACAGTGTCACTTTGTTCTTGACAATTAGTCCGTGGCTGTATATGTTTTATTTTCTGTTTTTTGGATATAAAAAGTTTACAAAAAAATAGTTATTTTCATAATGAAAAGACGTTTAAAATGCCACACAACAAGAAACACACATAATAACTGACATGTTTGTGCTTGACATGTAATTGCATATGAATGCAATCTGAAATTGCATTTCTAAATGCATGAAAAATGCTTATATGTTTGACGTTAACCAGCTTAGTGTGGCATTTAAAGGATTTATACAGTTACGGCTTCTCTGGTGTTATTTTGCGGATTTTTGAAAGGATCCATATCACAGTTCAGTTGAGTTTTTTCACACTGTCTAAGTCACATTAATTGTTGTACACAGGAGTAATTGTCTTAATTCCATCTGTAATCAGCTTACAGCATTAGTGCAGCTGGATATACCTGTACACCAGGCTTATGTAACCTGCGTGCTAATGGTGAGAATTTCATTCATTTCAGGGCATGGAGTAAAACCAAGGATGCTCACTCAGGTAATCTGCCCTGTATAAAGCAGCAGTCTGTATGTAATAACCCGGGTGTGCATTTATGTGTGTGTGTGTATGTATAAATGTCTGTGTGTGTTTGTGTGTGAGTCAATCCATGCTCATATTATCATGCAAATGGAAAACAATCTGAAACACACCACTGGCTGCCATGCTCAGGATCAGTGCAGAACAGTGTGTCTAAACCATTCCCGTTCTATCCCTCAACCCTCCCTCTCCTCAGCCTCTCCATTTCTCTCCTCCATCAAAAGGGAGATGAAACCGCACTGCTTCACACCACGCTGGTACCATAAACATCTCTGTAGGCAGGGGGATGTGGGGTTAATTATTTAGGCAAAGAAACAA
The DNA here is from genome assembly GCA_015108175.1 of Pelvicachromis taeniatus. Lineage (NCBI taxonomy): Eukaryota > Metazoa > Chordata > Actinopteri > Cichliformes > Cichlidae > Pelvicachromis > Pelvicachromis taeniatus. Next base: position 42,112 of record VURO01050040.1, on the reverse strand, counting down.
AGCTAATGAGGGAACTTCTAATCAGAAGCTATTTGGAGTTCTGTCAACAGTATTGACTGCACTGCAGATGAGATAAGATATCGTTGGAGGGCACCAGTGACCTACAAGGACAAGACAGTGGCTCAACAGCAGCACAGCACAGTGATCCCACAACTCTCCAGGGCAAAGATTCTGCAGCACAGACAGAGCAGTGAAAAGATACTGTGTGTGTATGTGTGGGCGTGCATGGACATGCATTTCCACTTCCACCCATGCAGTGCTCTTTATTTTTACAGTCCCCATTTTTATAGAGATGTGACCACATAGGAGAATCCAGTTTGTGACCAGCAATAGGCCTACAATGCTATTAACCAAGAGCCGCTGTGCAGTAATCAATCAGCACTGACTGAATGTGGCAATTAGCTAATAATTAAATGAGGTAAAACCACTGAGCAAGAACTGGTAAAAACGCAACCTGGCAAGAGGGTTTATTCTGGCGACACAATATGTCGGTTCTGCAGGATGGTCGCTACTGTTCGACACTGATGCAAGAACAAGGAAATGCAAATGGTAAATATTATTCTCTGCTCTGGTTCTGAGACAAAGAATATCAAGAGGATTGAAAGACACTTGCTGACAATGATTCGATTGCAGACCAATTTTAGACATGGGGAAATGTCAGTACAGCCTTATTTTATTTTTATTTTAAGTTAAATAAATTCAAAAAAATTAAAATAATGAAGTTTTTTTTTAAGCGGTTCCAAACAATAAGCCCTAATTCCTTACAATGTGGAACATGTTATTAGATTATTATTATTATTAGACATTATTAAGGAAAATCAAGACAGGGTTCAATTTGTGCCCACTTGAGTAATTATTTCCAAATGAGTGCAAAGATTACTTTGGTTGTCTTTCATTTAGTCGATAGCTGATAAGTTCAAAATGTTTCTACAGTTAAGGAGTGGCTATCTACAAAGAAATTGATAACTTTTCCCAAAACAAAAAAATGTTAGAAAAGAAAATCATTAGGAAATTACAACCAATACAAAATGTATCATTTGGTGTATAAACACCAGACCTTCAATATTTCACTTTCAATTTAAAAAGGTCCATCACAGGTTGTGATGATGACATTCGGAGGAAGCCCTGTTGTTGGGTTGGACATTCACTGTAGTGTGGCTAAAGACACCACTTGAGTTGTTTTTCTTGCCTCCGCTGATATCGCTGATTGCACGCAGGCACTGCAGTCTCAGATCAGTGGGGGCCGACGCACATCGCATATGATACAAGCCCACACATACAAAACATTAACTTGCGTGCGCACGTGGCGTAACCCCCCTGTATGAACACAGAAACAACTAGACACTCGGTCCCCTGGGTAATGAAAGAGCATTGTGAGATTGTGGTTGCTGTAAAACCCAATTAGAGTGTGTGCTTTTATCAGTTCTCTTCGAGCTACACACACAGATAACGCAGTGCAAAACATTGACTTGCCTTTTTTGGTTGTCTGCCCCCTTCTGGACACACACAGCCAAGCAGGTGCAAGTGGAAAAATAAGAACTACGGAGAATAAATTAGTGGAGTAATGTGTTCTCCACAGGAGGCTTAATCAAGATTAATACGTATAGCACTGTCAGCAGAGAAACAGAGGTGATCCACTACAGAACAAGATCTGAATGAATTGTGATTGTGAAAACTGTTAATAAAATAATCAAATGTAGCTTTCAGAAGATGTAAGCAAGCTGTGTCCTTGCATATTATATGCAATTAAGCAAAAATAAAGGCTGTTTTTTAAACAGTACGTGTATTCTCTGCTTCAAAATATGTATTCCAGGTAACTACCTGCACTGTAGGACCAAAAAAACCCCAACAAAAAAACCCCCAATAAAATAAAATAAAAAAATTAACAAATAAGTGACCACAGTTCCAGCCTTATCCATGTCTTCTAACACCTCCATCTCTCACAGCCACATAAAAGAGTAGAACAGAGTGGCAGCAATTGCAGCCTCCGTGCTGTGCAAGCCTCTGCTCCGCCGCAGCCATCAAAAGAGCTACTTCTGTATGCATATGCCGCATCACTCTGGGCTTTTTGAAGGCGTGGATCACTGTCAAGATGCCAAGGCTCCCACCTAGCATACTGTATGGCTGAAAAACCATTTCGAAAGATATATAGGATGATTCTGCATTCTGTGTGAATCGACAGAGGAGGATTCGCTGTCTTATATCCTAATCTTTGATTAGCAAAGATTGCTAATCATTTTCAAATATCATTAATGCTGTTGAATATCAAATGTCATTTTACTGAGTTGGAGGTGGAGGTGCACCTCCTTAATAGGACTTAAGAACTAAGTAGAAATCCAGTCAAGAGACAGAAGGGGAGAGACAGGCAGAGGGAGGAACAGACTGAAGTGTTTTTTCTCCATCTTTCATTATTCAGCCTCAAGCTATGAATAACTGAATATCTGAATCCACGATAGCAGGGACGGAGAGCTGTATTTTCATACAGCATGTCTAAATGTGGGGGAAGCATAACAAGCCACAAGAAGGCATCCTCCTGCTCCAAAAATGGTCTTTAAATATAGAGCTAGGAGCTCCGCTTATGCTTGACTGCTTCCTCAATTTCAGCATGGATGTCTGCACCTCATCCCCTTAGTCAACACAAAAAGTAAATAATGATGGCTAAAGTATCCACTTCTGAGATTTGTCCTTATTAATGAGTCTGTAGGACTGTTTGTTCAGTGGTAAAACCATAGCTATTAGAGATACCGTCAAAAGGAGGGCAAAATTATTTGTCCCTGCTATAGCACAACATTTGAGAAGTCACCCAGACACAGTGGTCCTGCTCTCTGGGCAGCTACTGAATTAAATATGAGGGCAAGGGGGAGACGCGGGGATGGGGCAAAGTGCCTCAGTTTAAATAGCAGAAAGGTGACATGTAAGCACTCTGCTATGGATGGGGACCCCTGACCTCACCATGCCCACAAAAGTGTGATCCCACCAGGTAACTGTTGCATGTTTTATATCAACATAACCCTCCAGCACTGTGCAAATAACAGACACCCATGAAGAAAACAACACATGTGTAACTGCGTTGTCACATCGTTGTGCAAACACCCCTGTCCGGCTAAAAACCTGTCATTAACACAGATAATTGATGGCCACTCTTCCGCAGAGCACTCAGATGATTGAAGTCGATCAACTCATTTGAGACACACACACACACACACAAAAAAAGCAGTTTAAAATTGCCTTTTCAAATCCGTCTGCTGATTACCATAATCACTTCATGGCTGACAATACTTTGTAAATGTGTGCTATTAATGCCAGCAATTACGCAGGCTAAATGCAAATGGGGTGCCAGTGTGGATGGACCTATCGATCTGAGCATATAAAGCAATAAACAAACCCGATCGTACATTTGCCACTGTGGAGTGACCCCTCCTGCTCGCTTCGTCATTATCCACTGTGAGTTTTGTCCAAGCAATTGAGGAGTTAAACTTTGCTCATGTTTCTGCTCTACATGCAGAAAATGGGTCCTAGACCAATTTATAGAGGCAATTTTAGTGTGAAAATGGATTCATTCTCAGTTCACAGTGAATGCCTTCTTGAAATGTAATGGCTGCTCTACTCTACACCACTCCAGCATCTGCCTCTAGACTGTGCCTCAAGCTGTAGATCACTCTCCCGTGAGCCCTCACTTCACTGTCAGGACAGCAAATTCTACCTTCATTAATAGCAGCCACTCATGTCTGACTTAAATTAATGTACAGGCTATCAATTAGCTCGGAAGACCAGGCGTAGTGTACACAAGGGAAAAACATCTGCGGAAAGATGCTGGACAGCAGACACAAATACTGGATCCCCCTTATTGTTACAACTCTTATTTCTATGCAATTTTGCTCTCATTATCTTAGATTATTCCTCTGTTAGATTACAGGTGTTCATTGTTTATATCTGAGCAATTTACCTCCATTTGACACTATTGCCTCATCTTTCCATTTTCAGTTACAAACCTGAAAATGAAGACAGGTGTGGGTCCATTCACGTAATGGAACAGGTAAAGAGTAGGAGGTTCGCGGCCCACTCATTCATTCAAACAGAATGAAAATGCTCACCTTATGGTACTTAATAAAGTATTTTCAACATAATCCTCACATTTTTATCTTGATTAATCACGCACCCCCCTCCATTTTTCCATCTACCTCTTTTCCTTGATGAGTTAATTTCTCTCAAATTGCCTGTTGCCTGAGTGACCCTGACGACCCAGGAGACCTCCTAACAGGCTCCTCTTGCCCATCAGAATTGATCAGTCCACAGTACCCTGTCAGACGCGATCAATACATCATTCCTTCAGTAACAAGGGCCTGCTCGTTTGCCTTCTCTTCCTTCCCTGCGTTGCTTTACTTTCATTTTATTATTATTTCTCGCAGCGGATCGATGCAGTCAAACAGGCTCACTGTAAACCACACCACAATTAGAGCGGCATGTAATCTTCTTGTTGACTTCATCTCCTTCACAGCAGCCGGCAAATGAAACACAAATGATAATGAAATCTAATGGGATTCAGTGGAATTAAATCACTTAAACAATGAAGAGAATCCAGCCACATAGGGGTATATACCAATCAATATCTTATATGCACCCAGGCTTAACAAGCTTGCAGAGCAGCTTTTCTTCACGGTGATACATCATTTGGAGTGGCAGCTTTCAACAGGTAAGGCAATAGTAGCAAAGGCAAAAATAAAGTCTTGTAAAGTAAACAACATAAACAAAAAATGCAATATTCAGTGCATATTAACACTGCGCAAGCATGTATATGTGTATTTTAATGAAGGAAGAACACGAATTTTACATCTGGTTTATGCAAACTGTTCACACAGTGCGGTAAGATCATGAGACAGAATCTCCCCATGAACTATCCTTTGTCTATCTGATAACATGCCAGAGTTTTTATAATTAGGGTTCAAACTGTTGGTGAATATGAGAGAACTGATTTCTGCAATGTCATTGCATTAGCAGCTGGTTTATGGGAAAGAAAAAAATAGACAGCGAACTAATTTAATCATTGAATTATAGATTTAACACGCCTATGTAGTTTGGGTTGGGTTTGAGGGTAGGCATAACTGAAAATAGCACTGACGATGCGAGAAGAGCTGTCTTCTTTGTGCAGGCGGTGTGCAAGGCAACAGTGTGGAACTGCAGGAGTAATTAGCGAACCGGGCCCCCAGCTCCCTGTGAAGTCCGGCTTTGAAGGAGGCAGCTCAGACCGATCAGTGGCCCCTCTGATGTATGTTTGCGAATCTTTCAAGGGAGTGAGAGCTGCTAACGAGGCCTCATCTATTACCATTTGAGATGTAATTAGCGTTGTTGGGAGGAATGGATCAGGGCCAAGCAAGAGTGGCTCAATCTGGGCTCTGTGTGCCTGTGTGTCCCACAAGGCAGCAACAGCAGGAGGATAAAGTGAGCAAGTGGAAGGAGACTCCCCAGAGAGGAGACAGGGCCTCAGCAGCACTGACACATAGGCCAGCTAGACATACAGCCACCATACTGGAGCACAGGGGTTCAACAAAGCTGGCAGCATTAGACTCTTTGTTTGAGAAGAAAGGCGCCTCTATAACAAACATATGCACATGTTTCTCAGCTTAAAACGAATCCATTGTTAAGCTTACTGGCTAAAGTCTATCTTTTTAGACAACAAAAGATATAACTCAAGAAATACATCGCCCAAAAAAAAAAAGACTTGTGAACTCCTTGTAATCCTTTATTTGCGTAAGTTCTACACTTTCAGCCCTTCTGTTGCCAGAAAACATTATGCATCTTCAATTTTATTAATGCTGTCCCCAGCAGGATGCCACTATTGCCTCTTTATAGTGTCCATGACCTTGTCACCTACATGTGTGTGCTGAAGCAATGTGGGAAAGTCCAACTGACAAATTAGCTGGGCTTCCAACTGGTGGTCAATCTTTGGTCTCAGGTCACGCTGAGGTTAGATCAGGTGTTACTCTATGCTCTGTTAACCATTTTAGTCAACCTTTAACCCCTCAGGGTTAAGTTGCTTGAACCCTCTGGGTGTCTGACTGGGCCATCAAGGTCATGACTGTTTTCACTGAACATCAACAGTGATTAGTTGATGGGAATGAGCTATTAATCTTCATCATGACCGAAATTACAAATGTACTGCTAAGGCATTATAAACTAGAGGTACGCCTCCATGTTGGAAGACACCTGCTTTGTTCTGAAGCCTTCTGTCTAAACAGACAATTGAGAGATGACTAAGAGTCACTGACAGCTGGTGCAAACTTAAGAGGTAAAAACATGGCCTTTCTAGAGTGCAGTCGCTCCTCTGGAGAGCAGGGGTGTAACTGGAGTTGGAACCAGCAAGGTTACTCAGTGTAGACTGTAATCTGTGTCAATCCAAGGCATTTTAAAAAAAAACCTTTTCTCAACGGTTGTTGAACTACAGCATTCGGCAGGGCTACTTGCATCAGTATGCAGCATGGAGACGGTGAATCAATGGAGTCTGGAGGACTTTCCACTCTCACTCACTTGCAGCTCCAGCATTAATGGCCAGGAACCAGGCCTTATCCACTCCTCTTGTGGCCACACGCTAAATTACTGGTCGTGAATCAACACAGCATTTATGGGCAAACGCAAATTAAAGTGGCTAAATCGGCAAGGACAACCAGACCTTGTATAAACTAGGGGATCACAGGGCATGCTAAGTATGGGGCATGAGAAAAGATATAGATATAGTTTTGTTTCAGCACTCAGTGGACATATTTGATCTGCTGTGAGTGTTAGGACCATTGACTGATTTGGGAGGCCAAGCACCTGGCTAGACACTTATCAGAGCAGACACAAAGTGAGGGAAAAAAAAACAAGTCGTACACAAAGAGAGAAAAAGAAGCGAGAGTAATATTATAACCGGCCGTATAAAGGGAATGGTAAAATAATAAATAGGTAAACAAACAGTAAAGCTGAAGGGGAAAAGGCTTTTAAACATTTAAGCACAGCGGCAGGAGATGCTGCAGGATGACCTGTAATGGGAGAGAGAGAAGCGGAGGAGTGGTAAAAGCCTGATAAAATAAGAGACTGTAACCTCACTCCACTTAGCCATCAGACAAAGAGATGCTTCAGGGAGTGCATGAGCAATATCACCATAAAGTCACAACATGCTGTGTGTGTTGGCAGCTGTTTCTAAGCCTCATGTATGCCTTTCTGCACACTAAAATGAATGGATTAAAAAAAACAAAAAAAAAGGCTTTCACAGGGAATGTTTACAGAAGTGTTTAGTATGTGGGTCTGAAAAAAAGACAAGGAGTAAAACAGTCATATATTACATGTCTGGAACATAAAGAGTGACGGGGAATGCCAACAGTGAGAGAGACAGAAAAGTATGAAGATTACCTCCACAGTAATTACCAAACCTTATAATCACGAGCTTGTAAAGGGAGAGGGCGGTCTTGAGATCAACCTTGAAATTCATGTGAAAAAACATGCACATGCCTGCATACGTTTAGTCATATCTTAGTAGCATGAAGGTCCTACAGCTAAATATACATTTATTTATCCAAAGCTTCTCTAAAAAGAGGGGCCCCATCGTTATACAACAACTAAATCAACTGCATTAGTTGATACTTGGTAGCTAGATGTTGCCAAATACAGACCCTCAGATGAAATAAAGAGCAACTGCTGGCCTGATTTAATGGGTGTGTGACTTTCATGCTGTGGCCTTGCCACACCTGTTTTATAGAGAGTGTGGCTGTTTGTAGGTCATCGTGCTTTTGACAGTGTCTGTCAAACATTAAATGCTTCAAAATGGCCCTCCACTAAAAGTGCCCTGGGACCAGACTGCTCACCTTGCTTCCATCTCAGCAGTGACAGTCCACCATTGAAGGAGAGACAGTCTAATTTCACTGCTGCCTGATGTCCATTCGACTTGAGTGATGAGGAAGCAGGCCCTCATACACACCAACTGTATGTGCACTGGTGTAGATGGCCAGAGAGTACTCGCACACGTATGCACACACTCCCCCGTAGAAAATGATTCTAAAACAGTAAACTCAAACGCAATGTTGGCAGTGTTGACAGACCCATTAACTGGCCTCTGACTGCCATTTCAGTCTTGTTTCACCCTGTCCAATTCCAGGGAAATATACTGGCGAAGCCCTACTGAACGCTTCAGTGCACCATGGCCCCTCTGAAGCTATCGCTATTCAGTGTGCTGTCTGCTGCTTGCATCCCATTCCCACTCTTCATTGTCATGCTAAAAACAAAGTGCTTCATTGTAATAGGGTGCCATTCTGCCGACCATCAAGTGCTTCTCAAGGTATGGTTTATAAGAATATGCATGGACCTTTCAGGGAAAGTTAGAGGCAGTGAGTGAGACATGAGCAGAGATTGGGGCCCCTCTGGGGTTAAGGAGGCCTCTACTCCGATAGCTCCTGATGAAGACAAATGGACAGGACCAATATGGTCTCCCTGTGGCAGACTATCATCTATAGGAAAAGGGGGGTCTGGGATGGCCAGCTGGATGATGGACGTAGAGCCTAATTGGTGACCTGCAGGGTTAGAAATGGGTTCGAAAGGCCTTTCCACTGAAAGAGTGGCATGAGTGTCAATCTATCCTGAGCATGGGTCAGAGATCAAGTGATCTGCTAGGGGGAGATGTGAAGGGATACGGACGCATCTCCAGTTTGCCACTCTCGCAAAGAGTGAAAGATATGTCTCGCCCTACAATCAAAAAGAAACAACACATTTCCCCTTTAACCAAATGAAGAGTGCGCAGCAGTGTGATTCTGTGACCCTTCTGACAACTTTGTGTCTGGAGAGGAAAATTTATAAAGCATCATGATTAAAGAGAACATAATTCTTTAACTCCATGTGGTCTGTCTGGTCAGTTCAGTAATGAGTACTCTACATAGCACCCAGAGCAAAATAGAAAAAAAAAAAAGATCTGTTGTTGAACACTAATCCGAGTCAGTGTTTGAACACTGCCCCCCGTGCTCAGCTCTTTTTCAGAGGCTGGAAGGAAATCGATCACATGCCTGAATTAATACTTAATCATAGCACCCTAGATGCTCTTAGCCAAGGCTCGTGTCCACTGCTGTGCAAACATGGGTGCACATGGGAAGAGGATAGTGTACACACTTTGCTGCAGCAAAGTGCATTACAGAGTGGACAGTACGTCTCCTTAAAATCAACACACCGCCTCGCATCAGCATGCATGACCTAATACACGCGCGTGTATTCGGATCACCAACACTTACTGACGGCTTCCACATACCGATCCAATCAAAACTGTTCTGAACTGATATTGTCTACACTAGTTACATTTGCTAGTGAGCTGACCAGACAAGCTGACATTTCATCTCCTTGTCATTTAAAACATATTTGCATCTGAGAGAGTCAAGAAGTGAGCCTGGGTGGATTATTATTTACCCAGAATAATGTGTAGCTTGGCCTTAATGGACAGCACAAAGACTGACAATAATCCTGTGGAGAGGAATGTCAACATGTTTCCCCCATACTACAATATTGAAGTGACACTACAAAAGCGGATGTGAATTTGAATGTCTCCAGTGTTCAGACTGCCACTGGAGAGTCCCCCGCCCCAAGTCTATTCATTCTGAAAACTGCAGAGCCACTGTATACGAGGGGCTTTTACTCGTGACTGACATGGCTAATCACGCTGGCCTCTGATTGGAGAAGAATGAGACAGAGACATCCATTAAGGGAATCCATGTGAGAAATGGTTTTAAACCCTGTTATTTGCTACCAAGGCGACAGATGGAAACACATGCATTGTTGTGTCTCGCTATGGACAAAAATAGTGCTTGTTCAAGGACCATCTACGCCACGTTTCGATGCCACACACGAGAAAGATGATGAATACTGTCTCTTTTTTGCAAATATCTTCTTTTAGGCATTCACTTTACAATTAAACCAGTAGTGCCAACAGCAGTAATTTTATTCATTTGGAAAAACAAAGTAAATCTGGTAACATTAAACACTAAATTGCCGTCTTTATTTGATAAATGGCAAATGCTGTGACATTAACAAATAACTCTTTGTTAAAATGTGATTGGTTAATCACTATGACACATGGTTTTCACCAAAAAGTGAAGTATATAATAAGTGCAGTATTTTGCAAAGTGCTATTATTTCCCTTATTAGTGCTATCACTCACTGAGCCCTAAAAACAATGTACGTAAAACTTATTAATGAGCTGTGGGGAGGAATAAAGCAGTGCTGCATTTACTTAGAAAACAAAGAAACAAAAGAAAAATGAGACGGACAACAAACCCATGTGAATCAAAAAGGCTTTGGGGGCTTTATCTGGCGGCACCATGTGGGAATGATAATGACCATCTTGGATCCAAAAGGACAACGATTCATCTTAACCCCAGCCTGCCTGGCAAAACTCATAATCCTCGTAACACCCAAGACCCACCACTAGACAGACAGCAGGAAAAAAATTGTACTTTGAAGGGGTGGGATAAGACGAAACAATACCCATCCCACCCACTTCTCTTTAAACTCAGCATGATTATTTAACATTGCCTGGCAGATCCTCCATCTGCTATCTGGCATTAATTCCCTTCTTTAACCAAATCTTCACCTTTAAACCTCTGAGATTATGTCATTCGCCCCCCCCCTTGTCTACTCCTCCCCATTTTTTACCCTCTTTACTGGTCCTTCAGTTCCACTAATACCTTTTCACTAGTGATGAATCATTTCATTCAGTCTCGTTTTTTTATTCCCTTGCTCTTCATCCGCACAAGCATCAAGTGCACTATACTCTTTAAACATCCTCTATCCATCATAGTGGGAAACCTGGTCTGAGAACCCCCATGCTCAAGCTGTCTTTCTCTCCTATCTAGCCTCCTCTTTTGTTTCGTTCTCCCCTAACCCAGCCATCATGATGAACGATGGTGCAGGTTAGATGGGTCCATTTTCAGCCCCCTGACTCCTGACCCCTCCCCATTTGCCCCAGGTGACATTACTAAATACTGCTGTCTAGAGGGAAGTGAATAGTCTCTCCATTTATTTCAGAGAAGAGTTACTGAGACTCCTTGTATTTGTGTTTGCACGTATCCAAGTCTGCATGTTGTGTCTTCTCCTGAATCTGCAATCCACACCAAAAAAATTTGTCTGAAGGATTTGTGGTCTTTTATTTGGTAAATTGTCATAACCCCGAAGCCTACAAAACACACTCGAAGCCACAATGCAATTCCCTAAGTACACTTCACTTCCACTCATTGTAATCCCTAAAAGGTTGTGTGATAACACCGAAAGAGTTGTATAAATATCTGCTAATATTCGTGTGAACCCATGCCAGTAAGAAATAGGATTTCACTTTTTGAGCCTCGCTGAAAGGGCTGACAACCTCCAGGGCCCTCCGTTCAGTGACTCAAGCTGCAGTCTTTCCAAACATATTATAACAATCAGGTGAGAAAGTTTTCTCGAGTATCTAATGGATCAAAGAGAGTTGAATGTTTGACCCAAATTATACGATTACCATAAAAAAAAGTCCCCAGGAAGAAAACGATAGAAAAAAAGACCTGTGGCAACAAGAAAGCAGAATAAGGAGAGGCGAGAACGATTGACAGGTTCGAATAAAAAAGCAGTAAAGCCACAGAGAACAACATGAAGACTGAAACAGTCTTAACTGCGTGGTAAATCTGATTAAGCGTCACAGCGAGGATGGCAAGCAGGGCTAAGTGACTCAATGGATGAGTAAGTGAATAAATAAAGGAGAGAAGATTGCGGTGGCCGCCTGCCACAGCACCACGTTATTTGAGCAGTCTTGTGTGTACACACGCCAGGTTGCTACGGGCTGAGTTTCCACACTGAGCGCAATTACTCTGCCTGTGTTCTGTGCCGGTGAGCTAATTAGACATTGGGAACTTGGGACTGGTAGACTGGAATATGAGGTGAGTCACTGGGGATGATGATGGAGGCAATAGCTTCTGTTTTTCACCTGAAGCCCTCTTACACTAAGGGAAGCAGTTCCCTGTTTATGCCACAGACTATAAAAGAGAAATGGCCCCAAAAGGAAAAGGAGTAAATGTCGCAGAGAAAATGGTTGAGCGGCGGTTGTGCATGCTCTCTATTTCACTGTCTTCCCCGATGCTTCCCTCTCAGGGACACACATAAACGCATGCCTACCCCCATCCTGTGCCACCAGAAACACCCAGCTGTCCGCTCTCTGGCCCCATGCTAATCCAAGCCTGCCGAGTCTACGCCCACCCCCTCTGGAGTAACCCAATAACGTTGTATGTACTTAAACAGCAGTGTTGGCAGGCCTCCTACAGTCCCAATCTCCTCTCACTGCCAACAAACACAAAGAGGTCTCTTTCAGCAGTACTCCACTGGACTCAACTCCTTCTGAGAGTTGCTCTTTAAACAAACACTCCTCACAGTGTGGCTTAGTATGATGTGTCTTTAAAAGAAGAAGAAACAGGACATAATAATTGATGATTGTGTTTCTTTCTCAAGGCATTATTAGGCAATATGTTATGATTAATTGAATTGTGGTCTTGCTGGTGTACATGAGGGTTCTTGGCTACTGAGCTTTCTCATTAGCCACGCAGATTCTGGCCCTAACCTAATGAACAATAATAATACTCTCCAGTTGAAACGTGTTACTGAGATGAAACCTGATGGCCTCTGCTGGTAATTGGGCTCCTTTCCACTCATTAAGGGAGGAAGGCAATAAAAAAGCTATAACACTTTCAAAGTGCCATCAGAGGAGGAATGTGGCACTTTCTTTTTGATAATTCATCAAGAGTGCAGCCCTGCCTATTAGCTGAATGAGAGCCCAGGGCCAAATAAACATCACCCTGTCTGCATTGACTATTTGATGGGTAAACAGTCTTTGATGTGATCCCTGCCAGACACTGACGTCCTATGTGGACATGACCGTCAGAGCAAAGAAAAGGACCAGGGGGCAACTCTCCTCAGGTGTAGCGTAAAGTTAACTATTACAGAAATGTGGCAATTCAAGGTCTCTGGTGTTTATTCGGACTATTTTGCTGATTACTCTGTGTGCTTTCCTTACCCTGCAGGTTAAACTCTGTAAACAAAGTGTGGAAGTATGTAGAGTCAGTACAAAGTTTGGGTTAAATTCTCGGGTCAGCGCTTGATTACATTTGATGTAACAGAAAAACCCAGTCTGTATATACAACTGTGGCATATGAACTGCAGGTTTTTCTGCCAAGTTCTGCACACTGGGACTCGCAGCTCCATTCATCAGCCAATTTCTCACAACAGCGCTGCTCATCAATTTGTTTCTGAGCAGCTGACATGCTGAAGCCGTCTTGCACCAGAATATTCAAATAAACAATTACCTCTGACTGGCTGAGGCAACAATGTCAGGAATGTTACTCCCCACATCGTGTGTTTCAGCATGCCTCATCACTAAGCCTGTGGCTTTTAAACAGTAAAGGGAGAGGATAGAAGCCAACAGTGACGCACAAGTCATCCGCAGGTCTCATTCCAACACAGTACCCTGTCCGGTCCTGACAGAGTTCACTCGCACACAGTTCACACGGTGCAACTTGGCTGTGGGGAGAAAACCTGTTCAAATCTAAGACTCTTTCCTGCCTTCTCAATTTGGCAGGAAGGGAAGAGGAATCGGAGATACAGGAAACAGACAGGGAACCCCAGGAGTTCCAATTTACTTCTATCAACTTTTATTCAAACAGTAAAAGCTGGCATAAGTTGACAGAAATGACAAACAAGCATATGGTTAAGCTGCCTTCTATCTTCTTAACAGGAGGCTTTTCAAGCAATAAGGAGTATAGTGTAACAGAAAAGCAATAAAAAAAAGAGAAGTGACTAGCTGACACTCAATCTCTTGCCTTCTTGCTCCTGTGTGCTGCATAAACATAATGCAGTACATTTATTACCATGTAATAAATACACATATACATATTAGGTTTGGATTGATATATTGGTTTGTAAATACATATTCAGTGCAGATCTGAATATGGCACCAATTAACTTTAATGCTACACATTTTGATGGAAAATGTATATATACATATGTGTGTGTGTGTGTGTGTGTGTGTGTGTGTGTGTGCGTGCTTGTGTGCGTGTGTGTCAGCTTCTATAATATTTGAACAAATTAATATTAATATTAGATTATTATTGAAGTATATTAGTCTTAAATTTTACTTGTGTGTATAAATCACTATAACCTAGTTATGCCACACAAGCATCTACTAAAGTGACAGCCACGGTGCAATCATTCTCTAAACAGCTGTCTTACAATGTTTTATCTATACACAAACTGAGTACGTGTGTTACACAGCAGGTTTTCTAATTTGAAAATTGCTCCTTGCCTCACTCATACACACACACTCACACACACACACACACACACACACAAGCACGCACACACACGCGTGTGTATATATATCCTCATGGGGACATCTCATTGACATAATGCTTTCCCTAGCCGCTTACCCTACCCTAACCATCAAAAATGAATGGCTAACCCTGACCCTTACCCTAAACCTAACCATAACCTAATTGCAACCTTGACACTAAAACCACATTTTGAGTCTCAAAAATGCCTTCAAACTCGTGGGGACCAGGAATTTGGTCCCCACGAGGGCTGTTGGTCCCCACAAGTATAGTAAACTTCCAATTTTTGGTCCCCACAAAGCTGTTAATACCCGTCCACACACACACACACACCCAAAGGATTCAGTCTAAACGAATCCCTGCTGGCAGACTTGGATAGCTTCACTACGATACAGCATGTCAACCTGACCAGAAATGAGAAGACGGCTGTTAAAGATGTTCTTCAGACAACTTCTTCTTCCTTCTCCAATAAACAAAACATAACAGATGAAACATGCTGTGTTTATAGATGGTCATTTCCTCTCTCTTTTTCTCACTCGCTCTGGTTATGTCATCATGTGCCTCTGGGGTGAAGTAAGAACAAGTCCAGACTTCATAAATCCCCCCGCCCCCCGCCCCCCTTTCATTGTACATGGCTGCAGTCAAACTAAAAGCTAGACTTTTCACTTTGATTGTTTTGGGTTTTTTTTTTTTTTTTACTTTTTCTATTTTTTTTTTTTGCTTTTTTTTTGGGTGGT
>VURO01050039.1:3630-13815 GCA_015108175.1 Pelvicachromis taeniatus | reverse complement strand
GGATATATATATACATGTGTGTGTGTGTGTGTGTGTGTGTGTGTGTGTGTGTGTGTGTGTGTGTGTGTGTGTGTGTGTGTGTGTGTGTGTGTGTGTGTGTGGCTAAAAGACTTGAGCAGAAACACATGGTGGTACAGATGGAGTGTGTGTGTGTGTTTGTTTGTGCATGTGTGTTACATCTGCAGTTTGTTGTAACTGTCCCTCATGATGGGCCTCAGGCAGAGGTCACTGTATGAATGGAGCAGCCTTTCCGCTCTGCATGAATTGACTGATACATGAACGGAGTGAGTAAGGAGGACTGGGGCAACTGAAAAAGACTTAGAAGTGGAGAAAAGGCATCAGCAAAGATACAGTCTGAATTTACTGCTTCTTTTTATTTATTTATTTATTTTTGTCTACGCTTCAGACTATTCCTTCAGAATTTCTCTCCGGGGGCCAGAGAGCTGACTGTGGCTGAAACCAAAGCTCTGATGGCTGCTGGGGATAAAGATGGTGATGGCAAGATTGGAATAGAAGGTGGGTGTTTGTTAAACAACCGGAAGAGCTGTTAGCAGATGAGAAATCGGAGCAATTTGTGCTGAGGAGCTGTCCACCACTTAGTGCTGAAATTCTAGCAGATGCAAATAAACCTCTGCTCTCCAGCAAGTAAAAAAAAAAAAAAAAAAAAAAAGAAAACATTTCTTGTTTGTTGAGTCATCTTGCTTAACCATAATGCTGCATGACAACCACAATTCAACTTTTGGCTGCCGCTGTCTCTTTTTTTCCACACACAGAGTTCTGCGATCTCCTGAAGTAAAGAGAAGTTACATACATGTATGACCAAGGCTTTCTACCCCTGTTCTGAATAATGGATTTGCCATGGAGATCTTGACTTTCTGGATTGTTTCATGCAAAGACCAAAAACCTCACAAATTCTGTACCTGCCTGCTGCTCTCCTTGTTCATGTGACGCAATGTTGTATAAGATGTTAAGTAGACAGATGACCAAAGTTGGATGTTAAACATGTTTGTGTTTAATCAATCAGGTACCTTGAATGGATTAATAAATGTAGACTATTAAAGAAGTGAACTTACTCTCTGCTTGTCTTTTTTATATACATATAAACTTAAATAGACACAAATAGATGCATTAACCATTATATACTGTTCATTCATATTCCATGACTTCATATAGCTCAGGTCAGGTTAGACCTGGGTCAAGAATTGCCTCATAATATCTACAAGTATCTACAACAATCTATTTAGAATGTATAAATTACATTACAGTCTCATATTAACAAATTTATGATTAAGTCTAAATTGATAAGATTTTAGAGGTCAGGGAGAGTGTAATTCTTCCGTTTTAAAGGAAAAACATCCATTTTCACAAAATATCACATTGTGTTTTACCTCAGACAAGAAAATATAGCACTTATTATGTTTAATGTTTTATTAAAAGTGAAAAAGGCAAAAATGTCTTGGAACTCTTGGGATTTATTATTTAACCATGTATAGCCATTATGACCCTTAAACAGGGTCCTCATTTCTTACATTTACCATTTATAATTATCAATATTAGTTCAATATTAATTAACATTTAGAGTACAAAACCACTCAGAAACCCTGCTGGACTATTTCAGATCCTGTGTCAAAGCACCATCTCTCATCTTTTTGTGTTATGCACATTTACATTTTTTAGAGATTCCCCATGCTCCATGAACTACGTACAATTTAAAAAAAAATTTTTAAATGTATTTTGGATCACTTTAAGAAAAGTAACCAAATTTTAGGTTAAAAATTAAATGAAATATTAGGGTTCTTATTCTGCTGACTCCCTCGTCACAAAGGGTCGCTCTGCATGTTTGAGTTTGCAGTTTGACGCAACCCCGAAGAGGTTTAAGTGTCTCCAGCTGGAATCAAACTAGCTACCTTCTGCTTGAGAGAGTGAATTTGTCACCATTATATTATTTGATCCAAACGGTATGCAAGAGTTAAGTGTTTTATTTCATTCTTTGGCAACCCATATGTCCAAATATGTGCAGCATATACTCCCAAATTACTTTGTTAGGTATATCTGTTCAACTGTTCCTTATAAGGAACAGTTGAATAGGAATTTCTTAAATATAAGAAATGTCTATCAACCAAAAATGGAAGTAACACATTGGATTTAGGTATGGTCAAGACACCCTACTGAAGTTCAAACCAACCATTAAAATGGGGGAAGAAAGGTGACTTTGAATGTGGCATGATTGTTGGTGTGATATAAAACTAACTAGAACTAATACTGAAACTAATTAAAACTAAACTACAACTAAACATCTTCAAACCAAAAACAAACTAATCTCAAATGGGGAAACAAATCTGGGCCGTAAATGAAACTGAACTGAAATAAAAACAAATAGTCAACATTAAAAAAAATATTTAAAAATACAAAACTATAACAGTTCTACCGCTGATTTACTTTTTTATACAACAATCTCTAGAGTTTACAGAGCCTGGACCAAAAAAGTGAAAAAATTCAGTGAGCGGCACTTCTCTGGGTAAAGATGTTTTATGGATGTCAGACTTCAGATGACAATGACCAAACTGCTTTGAGCTGATAGCAAGGCAACAGTAGAACTCAAATAACCACTTGTTACAGCCAAGTATGCGGAAGAGCATCTCTGAACATGAACCTTGAAGCAGATGAAGCAGCAGAAGACCACACCAGGTGCCGCTCCTGTCACTTAAAACAGGAAACTGAGGCTACAATTCACACAGACGTACTAACATTGGACAACAGCAGATTGGAAAAACGTTACCTGGTCTGACGAGTCATGTTGTAACATTCAGATGGTATAGTGCCAGAATTTGGCATAAGTCACAAAAGCATGACTCCATCCTTCCTTGTAGCAGTGGTTGTGCTGATGGTGGTGGTGTAAGTATTTTCTGAGGATCAGTTGAAACACCACAGCCTGCCTGAATACTGTTGCTGTATGGTGAGTACTGATGGCTGTCCATAGCAGGCCACAAAGCTCAAGTCATCTCAAACTGGCTCCTTTAAGATTACAATGATTTCACTGTACTCAAATGGCCACCGCATTCCTGTTGGGATTTAGTGAAAATTCCAAAAGGTGAAATCACATCATGGGTGTGAAGCAGACAGATCTGCAGCAACTGTGCAATGCTATCATGTCAATATGGACCAATATCTCTGTGGTCTAACCCAGAATTAGCAAGGTGTGCCTAATAGTGCGGATAAGAGACAGCCACTGTTTTACCATATTTAACTGACATCGAGTATTCCCATTAAACAAGAAATATTTATGATAAAGTTGCTCCTTCCAATGCCTTTACTTAAAACTGCTTGCCTAAAACATGGATCCAATCAAAGAACACTACTTTGGTTCTGACATTTAAGAATGTCCATTTTCATTCACTGCTGTAGCCTTACTAGCATGAGCTCAGTTTGAGCAGACAGAAAGAAAGGAAAAGAAAGACTGATTACACAGAACTACCAGACTGAGATCAACAGTCTTTGGTTTAAGCTTCATAAGGATGTTATTCATAGGCACATGCTGGTATAACTACTGAGGGAAGCACGGAAAACTGTCATGCTTGCAATCATACAGCATGTAAAAAATAGGCCCCAAAGCTTCAACCCTGATAAGGTGGTGGTTTAGTTTGAAACTCAACACTTCATGAAGAGTTCAGATGAACCTTGTGTATACTAAGCTGTAGCTTATAGTTTAGGTATAGCTAGTTAATGTTACAGGACAGCATATAGGCAGAAGCTGCACATGTCTATCATCTGAGACCATCTTACATGGTGTTGCAACTCCAGAGGCAAGAATAGTCAGCCTGACACCAATAAATAATAAACCAAGAATGCATTTATGTAAAATAATGATGCCACAGAAAACACAGCAGAAATCAACACAATCAGCCAATCAGAAGTCTAACAGACAGTCTACCATAGGAGGAAAATGGCTCTGTGATCACATTGATAAGGAAATTAAACATAAAGGTGTTTCAAAAGGCAGTCTTCTCTTCACAGTGAAGGCTTATATTGAGGTTAATAAAAGATATCCTGTTTAAAGTAGGAAGTTGAATTGGCTGGTGTTCCTTCAAATGCTCCTCACAAATCAAAATAGCAGGTATAATTATGACCTGCACCCTCACATGTATCAGTTCCTTTAATTTATGCTCGTAGAGGAAACGTTCAGCATCAAAATCAGAATGTTGGTTATAAATCATACCGGTGAAACATGTCCAGTGAAGTCGGGTAGCAGCGGGCCTGCTCGAGTTTCCACATGTCTAGCTATAGGCCTCACTCACACATGGTAGCATCCTCATTTGTTCACCTAAAAATAGGTCCGGACTACTAGACACATTTTTTCGAAACCCATGCATCTTGGTACCTGATACTGAGACTCAAAGCTCTGTAAATGGTGTTGCTCAACGATATATAAGAGAGAGGGAAAGGGGGTTCGTGACATTCACTCGAGTCCGCCTTGGTTTTCACTCGCCTCAACGCAGCGCAAAGGTGAGTGCGGGGATGCGCACAAACGCCACACCGACCTCTACGCTGGAAGGGGGGAAAAAGGGATTCAGACAAGGAGAGCCACGTGGACTATAAACTATAGAGAGAATTGGAACAAACATAGCCAACAACTACATGGACCACAGGATAATTCAATTAGCGCGCAAAGGAGACCAAAAGATTTCAGAAGAGCGCCGTTTGTGGATGAATATTGCGTTATTTACATGATCTCTTTTAACGGGATGAAAAAAAATGATATGATCACACACCTAGCGTTACTGACGCGCTTGACGTCACTGCTGCTTTATTTATTTGTGTCAGTGATTCATGTTGCCGTGATTTGGTCTCTCGGTGGAAGCATCATCTATTTAGTGCCATAGCAGCAAAACGCTTTGGGATACACAGTCAGTCCCGTGTTGTGATTAAACATCCGGAGGCAAAGAGCAGTCCTTAAGAGTAGATGCTCATAATAGTCAGGACGAGTAGAGCTGCATGGTAGGCTTTTGATTAAGGAAATGAGTTGATTCGTGACCAAGTTAAAGAAAAAGGGTGTTTTGCTTGGATTATTCCTTGTTCAAGCTTTTGTGCCGGACCACTAATGTCTGATTTCAGCCTTCCTATTTTTTATTTATGATGCTCAATCTATCTAGTTAGGGTCACTGTAATTTAATGAAAACAAAATAGGTCAAATTGTCCAGTTAAGTTGGAGCTGTTAAAAAATATCTATAATACAGTAGTATGACCACTGCATAGGACTTATGACCACACTAATGCAGTTATCGTGTCTTCTTTTCCCTCTCTAAGATTAAAAAATGGCCTTTGCTGGTGTCCTCAAGGATGCTGATGTCAAAGCAGCTCTGGATGGCTGCGCAGGTGAGCTTTCATTATCATTATTTTATCACACAGTAAACTAGCTGTTCTAGCTTTTCATTATTAATTTAACTTTGTTGAACAATTTACTGCTATTTGATTCAAAACACCAACAAGTGGTTGCAACTTGGCTTCATTCAGAAAGCAGTAAAGTCTCAGTTTCACATTGTGTCACACAAACTGCCAGTAACAGTTATCATATTGCATCAACACTGAAATCCTGAGAAGTGCTTGCGCAGACTTGCTGGGTGCTGATTGAGTTAAAATGTGTGTTCTAGCTGCTGACTCCTTCGACTACAAGAAGTTCTTCCAGGCCAGCGGTCTGGCTGCAAAAACTGCCGATGATGTGAAGAACGCCTTCAAAATCATTGACCAGGACAACAGCGGCTTCATTGAGGAGGATGAGCTGAAGTAAGTAATGCCTGCAGTTCACACTTCATGTTGTCATCACATACTTGCAAGCCTAAGTGGTTCAGAATATTCACGATCTTATCAGTGTGATTTGTGTCATTTATTTATAGACCTGGACTTTAGTCTACAAGTCAAATAACATAGTAACTACGCTAAAGACGCCCCAAAAAGGAGCTGTTTATGACTTCAAACATCAATGTGTCTTATGGATCATTTGGTTGACACATCTATTTAAGTTTCAAAATCTCACACATGAAAACATAGAAAACCAAATAATATGAACTGCTGCTGTTTTTGTCCACCTGCCAGGCTGTTCCTGCAGAACTTCTCTGCTGGTGCCAGAGCACTCACTGACAAGGAGACCAAGGCTTTCCTCAACGCTGGTGACAGTGATGGTGATGGCAAGATCGGAATTGATGGTGAGGGTTCTTTGCGGAGCATGGTGCACCTTCCTACACATCTTTCAGTTTAGCAGAACACAGCAGAGATATGAAAAAAAAAATGTTACCCACTGAGCCTAAATGAATAAGCTGTTAAAAAAAGGCTTTATTTTTTAACATCCATTCACATACTCTTGGTCAGACAATGGCTCCTGTCAGTTTAAACTATACCACTAACCTAAATCCACTTTGTTCCCAATGCTAATGGAAGTTTTATTCTACTTTCACAGAGTTTGCTGCCCTTGTAAAGGCATAAATTTCCATTGACCAAGATCCACTTCTTTTCATGGAACTGTGAACTCCTTGCAAGATTCACTAATCATCAGCTGAAAGAATATTTTTTATACCTTATTTATGAGTTGCCTGCGGACTGTTTCTCAACATGGAGCACATATTTTACTGTTACTGTTATTCAGATGTGTTAAATGTTCTGAAAAAATGACTTGTGCAAACTGTACAACATCATCTGCACTTTTGAGGAAGAGTGAAAAACCAGGAATAAATACTCTTTTGGTGTAAAGTCATCTCGTTCAGGTCAGTCGTTTTTGCATGGTCAACCAAAACATTCTCTACTCACATAGCTAAGTCAACACAATGGTTTGAGGAAGAGGCTGTTTCAAATTAGTCTCAACTTGCCACGGTGTTTGAATACTCGGGAGGTGTCGAGTGATGGTTTAAACAGCGTGCCAAGCACTTGTTTGGATAATTGGTTAATGAGATAGAGGAGTGTGGCTGGACTCTGGCCATGGACTGGGAAATACTGTGGGAATGGGCCCATGGGGCTTTGCTCACATGCTTCTGGGATCTTAGGGAGGTTTGCAATGGATAGCTGCCCCACTCTGTCTCTTCCAAGGCCTCCTCCTCCACCAACTGCTGCATAGTCAATTAAATGATGTGCTGTGGCAACAGGAGTTCTATTAACAGCTACTGTTGCATCAGCAGGAACTTTTAACACACTGAACCCACTGCAAATATGCACATCTACATCAGCTGGTTGTTTTTAACACATTATTTAATTTCTTGCAGCAATTGGGGTGTACCTCAGTTTCAGACAGAAAATAATCTATATGTATGGAAAGGAATTTCGAACAGCTCAGTTTCCATATTGAGGTCAAATTATGATCCCAATGTAAGCTAAGAATGCAGCATTATGTAAATCTCCAGCCTATCAGATGACACCATAAGGTTATTACTGTCTGCCAGCAGGGGAATCAGAAATAGTCTGAGCGATAGCAGTCTGCCGTGTCCTCACGCTTGCCAGGCTAACACCACAGAACAGTGCTGCCTCCTACAGGTCAAACATGTTCTTTCTGCAAGGGTTACAAGTGCAGCTGACTGTGATTATCTTTCTCTTCTATTGTGATTTTTGATGCTTTGCTAAAAAGCACGAGCATGCCCTTATGCCTTTAGGGGTTTTGAATATATTGGAATAACACACGGCACATCAATTTTTATTTTTTTAAAGTCACAGACTCCATTTGAATTAATTTGAATATTTAATACATAATTTTTCAAATATTTGGAGAAAAAAGGGACTTGACAGTAAAACTGGCCTTGGCTGATATTTGGAATTTGTACGCGGCACAACTAGGATGGGTTTTAAAAAGTCTTTAGCAGCATGCTAGGCAGGCACACTATCTGAGCGTATCTGAAAAGAGTGATATACATTATATATCTCACAAAGTATCATTCATTGTTCCAGCTAAGAAATCAAAACCACTATTTCCCTCAAACTCACCAAGTATATTTCACACATTCGTGCAGTGAATAATCCACGCCTTCTAAATCATTAAAGTTACAGGAAAAGAGGAAAAACAACCAGTTAGTGCAACTTACGCCAGCTTTAATGCATGCATGCTCGGTATCCACCCTCTTGAATATAGCTGCGCATTGCCAGCAGCACTTCCAATTCGCCCTCCTCAGCACTGCTAGGGCCTATTCTTAGCTTTGGGTGGACATGAAAGACTTCTTCAAACGCACCTTTTAAGCGTCTTCATTTGTGAAACTTAAAATAGACGGCTCTCTGGCTAAGGGGACGGATTTTCGCCTCCCCCTTCTCGGTGTCAGTTATCTTATGCTTCAGATTTCGATGGAGTGAACGTATAAAAGGTCACCGGGAGCACCGGGATGGTCACTGCAGTCGACTCGAGTCTTGTCTGTGTCATCTGTACTCTACAAAGCAAAGACACCAGAGGTGAGTTTGAATGGAAAGGAGAAAGGAAACCCGGGATCCACGCACACAAGCTGCAGCATCACCTGGCATCTTTGAGAAAACACTACATTTATTTATTTATTCATTTTTTTTTTTAAATTACGCTTTAAATCGGGACTCCTCACTGCGAGGTAGCATCAAACGAAAGAGATGAGTTTTTCGCTTTCTTGCCGGAGCGTCAGCATCATCGGCCACATGGATTATCTGATCAGATGTACTCGCATCTTTAGAGTTGCAGTAGGGAACGGCAGGAAGCGTGTGTCTATCACATCCTCATGTAGCCTCAAACATACCTTTCAGAAAGAAGCGGACTGAATAATTTGGCCTTTGATATTTGGAGTGGCTCAGATGTGATTCCGATCTGTCAGTTTATTTGATAGTGCTTTTATTTGAAGCAAACTTACAGATGTGTGATTCTTCAGCTGCCAACAATATTCTACAAGATAATAATAATAATAATAATAATAATAATAATAATAATAATAATAATAATAATAATAATAATAACAACAACATAGGATGGTCCCCTAGGGACATTAAGCCCAATTTTAAAAGTTTAATAATCGATTTGATTTTTTATTTTCCCAGCTCACAATGGCCTTCGCAGGTGTACTGACTGATGCTGACGTCGCTGCAGCCCTGGATGCGTGCAAAGGTGATTTCCGCATCTGCGATCACAACTCAGCTTCTTTTTTGTTCAGCTGGGCTTGCTTTGTGATAATTTCAGTAACAACCTGCGCTACTTTCAGACGCTGGCACATTCGACCACAAGAAGTTCTTCAAGTCCTGCGGCCTTCATGATAAGTCCGCAGATGACATCAAGAAGGCCTTCGCCATCATTGACCAGGACAAGAGCGGTTTCATTGAGGAGGACGAGCTTAAGTAAGAAAGTTCATACATACATACATACATACATACATTCATACATAAAGTTGTTTTTAAAATCTTAGACGCATCATAATGAGTGACAGCAGACTGTAAGCACAAAACCATTCAGCCACTAACAGTAGACTACAATAGGCTATGTGTAGCCATATTTAACCCATGCACTGGTTTTACATAACTAGAATAGTCTATTTCGGTTAGGTGTGGATCGTTTTGTTTAATGAATAGTTTGCTTTAATTTTATTTATTTGGCTGAAGAAAACAGCGTGCTCATGTGCTTGAGTTGACTTGTATCCAAACCGTACTCTCTGCAGTGAGTTTGCATGTTTCAGCCAATGAGAACTTTGGTCCGTGAACTCACAGATCACTCTGTTTGCAGGCTGTTCCTCCAGAACTTCAAGTCAGGTGCACGCGTCCTGAACGACGCCGAGACCAAGACTTTCCTCAGTGCCGGTGACACCGACGGTGACGGCAAGATTGGCGCTGATGGTAAAAACAAACAAACAAACAAACAAACAAACAAACAAAACAAAGCCCCTCTCTCAGCTCTTTCACACGCACTGCAGTCAAATTCCTCTTTGGATTTTTTTTTTTCTGCTGACGGAAATGCTAACGGTGTTTTTCCTTCTGTCTTTTCGCAGAGTTCGTTGTCTTGGTTAAGCAATAGTGGCAAGTGACCAACACCTGCTCTGATGGAACAACAATGCCCACATCGACCTCCCCCTTTTCATCCGAATATAAATAATTTTTATACATTTGCTTAAGAGACGTTTCCTCCTATGCAACACCTGTCCAAAATGATGATTGTGAATGCCGCTCGGTTGTGTTCATGTCTTAAATATGAATTTTGCTTATTGTAAAATCTAT
>VURO01050034.1:15758-52572 GCA_015108175.1 Pelvicachromis taeniatus | reverse complement strand
AAGCCCCTTACCCCCCCCCCCCCCCCCCCTCCTCACATTGGTGCAAAATGGGTGCATATACTTTGGTGGGAACCTAAAATTTACACTGTGGGAGAATTTCCCCAGCAGTGAAAACCTTGGACACAGGCATTAAGACATTAAAACACAAAGAACAGAGGTTATCCCTCTACATTTCCTGTATCTACGGTGACTGCTCCTTGTTACCAAGGGGGATTATGGGATAGTCCAGAGAGTTCACTATGCCACTTCTTATCCACACAGTGTGTGGGCCGGGTTGGCCTGCGGAGACATCACCAGGCAGGCAGACGCGACTGCTGCTTTGGGCAACAGCTGTCGAACAAAATGGAGCTGAAAAATTCCACCTCCCCATTCCCATAAACAGGACTAAGATGTGATTTACATATTGTGAGACAAGAAGAAAATTATACACCTTACTGCAGGGCAAGTGTGTTTCAGATACATGTGTGCATGCTTGCACAATACTTAACTACAATTAGCATGCCTAAAGAACCCACAAAGGGTGCATCTGGGAGCTTGAAATGCCCACATTAGAGATGATTATATTCTTCAGCATTCAACCGCAAGTTTTTATTGACAATAATTGGAAAATGTTCCCCATCCACAGGAAGGTCAAAGCTCAGATTTGGAGCTGAGAGAGATTTATTGCTTTCTCGAGGACACTTCAGCAGCACGGGTGCCTACTGACACAAAACTCACCCTGTAATGTAGTGACAGCTGCTACAATGTTGCATTAAAGTGCAACTGACTGTATTGGTTACTGTTGGTCAGCGGTTGTCCTCCAACACCCTCTTAAACTCGAGCTGCTCGTCTCCTGTCTCCAGCCTCTCTTCAAATAGCGGTCCAGCTGACTCATCCTAAACCCCTCTCACACATGCTTACGCACAGATAGTGAATCTCACAGATAGAAATATATCCAAATGCAAGTGCTACACACACACACACATAGACTCCACTTACCCCTGGTGAAAGCAGAGCTCAGCACATTTTTGTGGGGCATGTTGACACCCTGGCAGGATCTATGAGGAGGTTCTGGCAGCATTTTGTTATTCCAACGTTTTTGCTCTTGTGAATACTAACTTCTCCATCTCAGAGCCACAGACCAAATAAGAAATCAGCCAAGTATTTCAGTCGCACCACATGACATTAGTGGATTTTGGAACTGTTATTGAGAGGACGTATATTATTACTTTTCCGGCTCAGTCAAGTTTATTACCCAATGTATTCTTTATATTTATGCCTAAAGCTTCAACTGTGGTACAGATCTCTGCAGTGCAGACTGTGCATGGCAAATTTCTAGCGAGGACTGACTGAAATACCCTGTAAGTCACAAAGACAAGCAAATTCACTCCCACAGTGCATTCACACATGCTAAATGCAGTTAAAGGTAAACGAGTATCAACTTATAGCTCATGTAGCCAAGATAGTGTGGACAGCAAGCATTATTCTTTTGACAGGTATGCAGATTATAACAGATAAGCAACCATAGACATTTATCTGCTCATACATGTGCCAAAATATGATAATATACAGATGTTTTCACTCAGATGTTAACATCTGAACGTTAACATCCAGAAACAAAAACCAAAAATTCCCCAAAAAACAAAACACATATTTTTTTTCCCATTTTAATACTATTGTTGCACCAAGAAGGTGATTAGCTATTAGTTGAAAACTTGACATGACATAGGACCTGAGAGATGCACCTGATCCTTCAGCAGATCCATCTACTGTTCACTGGGGCCTCATCAGAAATGGTCTCAGTGGAAGGGTGGCTGTCAAGAAGCCGTTCTTAATGAAGGGAAACAGGAAGAAATCGCTGAGGTATGCTAAATTGCACAAGAACTGTACTGAAAGTCAGAGTCAACAGGTCTTATGCAGTGATGAACTCAAATTGGACGTTTTTTGTTCAGACTGTTAAAATGTGGAGAGGAGGTCAAGAGAGGGGTGCATCTTTAAAACAAGGTGGTTTCATTTTTCAAAATGACAATGATCCCAATGCAGTAAATACTTGGATAGAAAATCCCACAATGAAACACAATCAGTCATGGATTGGCCTCCCCAGAGCTAGGACCTCAACATTATAAGGGCAGTATCATGTTGACAGGGAACAAACCAAAGAAAACTTCAGCATGTGTTGAAGAATGAAGGTGTTCATAGCAAATACTGACATTCTAGCTTGCTAGAACTACACAACCCTCTTTTCACTTTATACACTGTATTTTATGTTTGTGTGTTTCCATAAATCACAGATCTATTTCTCATTTTCCTAACAAAATACAAAGAAATGAAGGGTTGCTCAAGACTTTTACACACTACCACACTTATACCTACAGTGTACTCGAAGTTTTCTTTTGTTACCACTTTATTGATTACTAACAATAACGAATGAATAAATAAACGGCAAATTTTCAATTTAAGAGTCTCTGCCATGATATTTTTCTTTTGTGTATTGAAATTCAATCCAATATTGTAAACAACCTGACTCCCTTACAGCTGGTGTTTTTCCCCCCACTGTGTCTCACTATATTCCCGTTCCACGATGGATCCGAGTAATTAGTGGCAGCTTGTTTCGACCAAGGTCTATAAATAGGCTTTCCTGTGCCTCGGGCCTCCTTTTAGTCAGGCCCTGATGGTCGTGTCAGAATGTCTTTACCAATATGGGGCACAGAACGGCTAATGTCAAACACGTGTGGAGAGGAAAAGGCTTTACAGAGAGAAGAAAAAATGCTTCATCTTTTAAGTGATAATTACTTGATTCCTATTCTGCTTTTCTTGGCATTAGCCTTTGATCTCACCCAAATCAGCTTGCAAGACAAGCATAAAATTACAAGAGAGTGTAATGACGTTTAAAACCCTATACTTTACTGTTATGTGTCTAATTAGGAAATCTCTCTCCTTCCCTTCTTGCTGCTTTAAAAAAAAAAATCATTCTCAATCTCCTCTCCTCTCCTCTCTTCTTTGATGTTCTCCTTCACACTCCGGGTTCATCTCGTACTTGCTTGCTTTGTGTTTGTGTGTGCAGCACGCATGCCTCTCGACACATTCGCTTGTGACTATGGCCTGACTGAGATGCCAGTGTAACAGGGTACGTCTACCAGAGCCAACTGCACATACTTCTGAAGTCAAGATTTGCAAGAGTCTTTCAGACAGCCCCCTCACTTGTAAACAGAACAAGGGTCTGTAGGAAGGAAACTGAACTCCACTTAGAGCTATTAACAGCATTCAGTAGAATACAGTGTGTATCCGCTGTATGAATATCTGAACTGTTTTACTGCAGGTTGGACTCATGTCTTCACTACAAGCAGTGTCACAAAAACAAAACATCCGTGTGCAAAATAAATGATACCTCTATTTATATCAGCCTCTTCATGAAGTTTATACTGTGTCTCTATTGACTTCATGTGGAAATATACTGAATTCAAATGAGAGGGCTTTGGAGGTATTCGTTGGAGCAGTGCTAGGGCTCTCCTCCCCCTGTCCTCCCTACCTCTTCTCATCCCCTGACCACTTCCCTTATGGCTTTGAAGCTGGGCGCCCTTCTCTGCTGCTGCCAGACAGGATACCCCACATCCTGTGAGAGACAGGAAGGAGCTCTGCTCATACTGCAGCCCCAGACACAAAATCTGTGTTCCAGAAACCTTCAGGAAAACTTGTGCCGTTGTGTTACTTATCACACTGTTCTTATCAGACTGAAGCAAATACACAGAATACACAGAAACATAGATTAAACAAATTAAAATCTGTTCTCAAAGATGGGTCTCTGCAATCTGCAAGGATCTCAACAGCTGCTACTAATTTCCCTGACCTTCTTTTGGATGGGCTCACCCGTGCTTCAGTGAAGACACTCCAGAACCTCCATCTGCTGGAGAGCTAGTGGTGGTGGTTTTGGTTGCTTCACTGATGAGCCGCATGCAGATCAAGAATTTGGGTGCCAGTGCAGAGTTCTCTCCAGCTCATACAAATGCGCAGTCAGGATCTGTGAAGCTGGGATCAAGAGTCTCTGCACGTTGAAATGTGCTAATGTCCAGTGGCAGCGCTCCATCTCAGCCACTGGACGCGTTCTCAGAACTTGTGATTGCCTCATGAAATGTAACATCTGCTGTTGTTTTGAGCTGAAGCTTTATTTTTAGGAGACTATTTTTTAAAATGCAAACGTATTTGAATTTTGCTAATAAAATCATATCATGCACCCTCACATTCTGCGAACACTTAGAACTGATGTGAAACGTTACCTGCTCTACCACATGCCTGCAGTTTAAGGTCAAAGGGAGTTAACCTGAAGACCTACAGCCCCACCAAACTTTGTCTGAGCCCAGCTGTCATTTGTGTTTTGGACAGGCATGCCAGCTTGAGAGAATATTGCTTTTAAGAGTAATGAAAACAGGCGCACACCCAAAATCCTCGGTTTGCTTTAAAAAAATAAAGAAGAGATCGTGAATAAAAAAGCTCCACAGCCATGACAGAACTGACTATTCCTTGCAGTGGCAGTCTAACTTCTGCCATGAGCAATCGGCCTTGCTGCCCTGTCAGCTTCCAGGTGTGGGAACCCCCTCTCTGCCAGACAGCCATCAAATGCATGACTGTAATTTAGAGCAATAAGATGCAGTAGAGCTTTTGTAGAGGAAATTGGCAGAGGGACAGATTCACACACCGCTCCCAGCATGAAAGAGCCAAGGAGAAGATGGCTTTGAGGTGGGCTGATGCTTCAGTGAAGACAGCCTGATGGGCTAGACTTGCTAACAGATCTCACTTCACTCAGATAGCAATACAGTGGGCCAACTCATTAGCTGATCTATTTGCGTACATATATTTTATTGCGGTTTTACTTGTCATTTGGCCATGTCTGCCAGTATCAGCCATGTCAGATTTGTTGGTTCTTCCAGAAGTGACACTGTGTGACTGGATTTGTGGTTTAAGTCTCATAAAGCCTACTCACAAGCCCTAAAATGGTCTCACTCAGGCATAGTGAGACAGGGGTAAAGTTCCTGACAATGGAAAAAAGTATGGCAAATATATTTTTTAAAAAAGCAAACAATATTTTCAATGTCTGTGAACTGAGTGAAATGTAAAACTAGACCTGGGTGTACCTTTGTAAGAAACTCACCATGTATTTATGTAGAGCTAGAGGCCGAGTGTGTTTGCCAGCAGTGACAGGAGACACCTAGTGGCCTGTTTGGATTTAATACAAACACCATATTAACCACAGAAACACATTACTGCTGAAAACACATCTTCTTCATCATCCCAGAGTCAAATTAAGATCTGTTCTCTTCTCTTCTCATGAGCATGTTGCCATAACACTCTCCCTTGTTATAGTGTGCAAGTGTTATCTTTCGAATTTGAAATTCGTCAACGTTTTTAGATGTCTTAATGTCCATTAACCCCAACAACAAAGAGACTTTGCAGGGGAGCACTGAAGAATAAGGGACACACAGAGGTACATTTGCTCAATGAGTCTTCAGCATTTAATGTGCTTTAATTGGCTCAGGAGTTAATGTTACCTAACCCCAGAGTTCAGGTTTTATAATAACATTACTGCTAGACTATGCACCCCACTCACCTCACAGATCCCATCATGCTGATGGCTGCCATGCTGATTATATTTGTCAAACCTTACTCTAGCTGTTTTTTTTAATCTGTAAAATAGTTTGTAAAGGTGATGTTGGGTCATCAGGAGAGCTGAATGTGTTAATTATAACAACAGTAGTTCTATAGGACACTTATAGTGCGGATTTATAGCTTCTGTGCATGTGTGCAAATTAATACATGCACACACTAGTAGAACAGGAACTTCAGAAATATTGGAGTAATTATAAATTTAGGAGCTCGAGCAGAATTTATGGCCATTAAAACTAAGTGCGACTTCTTCCCAGTGACAGAGGGTTGTTTGTTGCTGGGCCTCAACATCTCACCACTAAGGACAGAGGCAGTAGTGCCAGTGAGCCAAATGCTGGAAGTGGGTCAGTGCACAGTCTCACAGTGGCTGCAACGCATACATCACGCGTGCACCTGTACAAACATACAGAGGGAGGGCTAGCAGAGGAGAACTAGAGTCCACATTCAATTCAAGCCACATTTTAAGGTCATTTTTAAGCACAAGGCTACATGTAAAGCTACACAAAATTCTGAACTTACAAAATAGTATACCAAATATGACAGCTGCATGAGTAAAGCCTCTATATTTGTAATTTTGCACTGGTGATTTTGGTAAAGTCTGCAGTAACCGCCCTGTTTGTCAGACAGAAGAAGGCTCTTGCCTGCATCAAAGCCAAGACCGCAGTGGTAGTATATTTTATTGCCCTATTTGCATTTATGTTCTCAGCTATAGCTCTTTATAGTTCAGACACTATAGCTGCATGTGATTCAGCAATCTGCGACTGATGAATGCAGAAAAGCTGTTACCTAAATGGCACGTGTCTCTTTGTGTGTGCATTTTGATATCTATCTATCTATCTATCTATCTATCTATCTATCTATCTATCTATCTATCTATCTATCTATCTATCTATCTATCTATCTATCTATCTATCTATCTATCTATCTATCTATCTATCTATCGCCTTGATCTGACAAGCATCTCAGTGATCAAAGCTGATCAATGCTCAGTGGCTAGTGGTGGAGAACAACCAAGCTAAGATCCTGTGGGACTTCCAGATACAGACGGACAAAATGGTGATGGTCATCCAACCGGACATAGTGGTGGTAGATAAACAGAAGAAGACAGCTGTAGTGATACACGTAGCAGTTACGAATGACAGCAACATCAGGAAGAAGGAACACGAGACGCTTGAGAAATACCAAGGGCTCATAGAAGAGCTCGAGAAGATGTGGAGGGTGAAGGTAACAGTGGTCCCAGTGGTAATCGGAGCACTCGGTGCGGTGACTCCCAAGCTAGGAGAGTGGCTCCAGCAGATCCCAGGTACCAGCAGAGATCTCTGTCCAGAAGAGCACAGTCCTAGGAACAGCTAAGATACTGCGCAGGACCCTCAAGCTCCCAGGCCTCTGGTAGAGGACCCGAGCTTGAAGGATAGACTGCCCACAGGGGCGAGCGGGAAATAAATTTTTTCATATAAGGAGCAGGATGCTATTTTATGTCAAATGTCTAATTATAACAAAAGACTCAAAGCACAAGTCTTCATCACTGGTTAAGAAAAACATGCAGTCATTTCATTTTAATCAAGAGAAAGCACAAAGAATTATGACAATGAAAAGACAGCTTTCTAAAGAGCAACAAGATATAACTTGCTCTGAAGAAATATTTGTGTTGCTTCTTTGTGAGGCTGTGCTTAAACACAGCAGTTGCCTCAAGCTAAACGGTAACATCCACATGCTTCCTGACTGAAGAATTGTAATTTACTTTTATAATACTTGCTATTAGCTTACAATTATGAATCCTGGAGGAATTTCACTTAATTGTTCATTTTGAAAGCACCATAAAACACTGTGAAAATGCCTCAGTACACATACGGATTACTGGCAAATTGTATATAAATTATCAAAGGTAAAAGTAATTATTTGCAGAACAGTGTTCTTGTTTACTTGTAAGCAAGCTTGTTTACTTTGCTCAATTCTTAAGCCACTGTTAAAAGGAAATGGATGTGCCTGCAACTTTCACTGCTGAGACACTAGCCAACTGTGGTCACACGATAGAAGCAATTAAAAGGATGCAATAAAATATGATAATGGCACAGAATACTGTTGAAATGGAAAGAGAGGTTTCACTCTGATTGATTTTTAGATTTCTATTTTTAGATTTCACTAGGCAAGCAGTATTTTCTGTGCTTGCCCCGATGAAAGACTACTGTTTAGAGTACATAAATACTGTTTTTCCCTCTATAGCTAAAATATTCATGAGAGCTATACCAAGGTAATTATTTTTAATATAATTTACCTGTTAAAATATTATATATGCTAAAGTTAGAGGTGTGGCTGCTTTACTGGTAAATAAATGTTTACACAGCTGTTGTAGTCTTTCCTTGCTTGCTAAGTTTCATTTCACTGGACTGACCATGTTTGTTGTTTTGTTGACTTTTAGTTCTTTTGATTTGACTCGTTTGACAAAAACAGCACTTACTCTGCTGTTAATTGCAATGCACCTACAGTCTATGGGTTCACCTTTAAACCACCAAGAATGTGAAAAAACTCCACTTGTCCATGTCCCTATGCACTGTTTATGTCTTGAAATCTATGTCCATCTTTTATATACAGTCTGTGATAGTAATGTCATTACAGTTCAGCATGTGTTTTATTAAAAAAACAAACAAAAAAGAACTGTAGAAATTAAATTCCTGAACAGATGATTGTACCCAAGGCAGTTATAGAGTCATATTCTGGAAACTATGAATGGCCATCCAAAAAATTGTACCAGTCTGTTTTGTAGATGTGAAGTTGTGCCACTGGATAAATCAAACATTTTGGCCTGCTTGTGGTGCAAGACTAATGCTTGTTTATTAAATGTCACAAGTAAGTATAGATGATAGACACTCCAGGACAGTGCCTGATGAATTCCAGACTGCTGAGGGAACTATAAGAAATGGTTCAGACCAGTGGGTGTCACAGACAAGTCTGCTGGTCTGGAAAGGATCAAACTAGAGGAATGGTCATACTCATACCTGGGGTCAATCAGCAGAAACCCTGGTGTTACAAGAGTGGATGTAAACAGCTGATGTGTGGCATGTGCAAATTTTAAGTTCAGAAAATCTCAATTTTTCTTTTGGCAAATGAATTATGACTTTTTTTGACCAGTATTTAAAAAGTGGGAGAAAACTAAGTCGCTCACTGGTAAGTGTACCATTGTATGCCAGCATCTTGACTGGCACTAGTTTGTTGGGATTTTTAAAACTTTACCTTAGTAAAAGTAAATGTTTTTACATGTTTACTCATGCTGTCTGAATATTGTGATCTCAAAAATGAACTAGTGGGTTCCCCACTATTTCTCCCCCATGTCTGTCTTTTTCTCACCGCATGGGCTGTCCTCTATGACCGCAAGTAAACACCCTCTTCAAAGTTTTGCTCTTTTAATGCACAGTATGAATAAATTGCTCCAAGCCCATAAACTTTAACAGCTGTTTTGTTGCTCATTGCAGTTTCCTGCATTGCTCATGCCTCGAGTGGAAAAACTCCCTGACTGCTTGCCTGTTATGAATCTGCTTGTTCTCATAAAACATTTCTTTAATTCTGTGGGATTTTTTTAAGTGCTTGGACCTGTGGGCTGGTCTCAACATCTCTTCTCATTGAGAGAAAGTCGTAAAGAAAAGCTCCTGTAAAGAGGTTAATTAAAAGTCTTAAAACGGCTAGTTAATTAGGGAGCTTTAATTTAAAAATACAGGTCATTATGTTGCATCAACAAAGGATAAATGAGATGCAACTATAAATACTGTAAATGTCACTTTATTTTTCTTGCAAATGCTGGAGAGATATAAATTTTCCTGCACGTACAACACATTATAGGTTTGACTTTCTTTGCACAGTCTGTTTTGTACTAGCCTTTAAAGGCTTACAACTCTGTATTAGTAGTTCACTGATTACACAGAAAACATCTCAGGCGGGGCTAGTTCACCTGACCAAACAGCTTCTGATTAAAGAAGCTTGTTCTGGATGGTAGCTTTCCCCTCCACGACTTAAGGGTGAAAGGTAAATATCCTACTGCACCTGAAACACTCCAGAGCAGACACCCTTCAGTACAATTATCCAAGCATATAGGTCTAAATATACTCTGCCAGCTGTGAACACAAATCAGACAATCACCCTCAAATGCACAGTTTAAATATCTCAATATATAATGCCTTCTATGTTGTTTATCACAAGTGATGAAACTACTGTGCAGTGTTGAAATATTGTAGTTGGCAGCCACAGCCCTTCAATTTCAGCGCCGTAATGAACGAGTTTACCTGCCGTAATAGGCAGCTTTGTATCTGCAAGGCAGCAGCAGATGTGTCCTCTTTGACTCTGCTGGTTTAGGGGAGACAGAGTTACTGT
Source organism: Pelvicachromis taeniatus (assembly GCA_015108175.1). Lineage (NCBI taxonomy): Eukaryota > Metazoa > Chordata > Actinopteri > Cichliformes > Cichlidae > Pelvicachromis > Pelvicachromis taeniatus. The sequence continues at coordinate 42,573 of VURO01050034.1, read as the reverse complement.
GGGAAAGGGAGACGCGTGTTTGAAGCAGGCAAATCTGCTGGGTCTTTTAAATAACATCTAGTAACACATCCAGAGAGAAAACTGAAACTTTAAGTAGATTATTGAATGTATTATGGGTAATAGATCATCTGAATTTTTCAGATATTCCAGCTGTTACTCATAAAGAAAAACATCTGGAATGAAAAGCTCATAATTCTTTTTATTTAGTTAAATCGTGACTTTCAGTGACCGTAAACTTCAATCAAAAGGATGAGTCAGACATGATCAGATGTTGTGATGTACCTATTCCATTGAATGGGGAATGGGAACATTCCCAAATCCGTGGATTCAATGATGTCTTTTTTTTTTTTTTAAAGATTTATCATTCTCATTATGGAACGACATGGGCTTCACATTGGCGCAGTGGTTCGCACTATTGGTTCACAGGAAGAAGTGCCAATGTTTGAATCCACCAGGCATGTGCAGTTTGAGTGGGTTCTCTCCAGGTGACCCCGATTCCTCGCACAGTCCAAAGACATGCATGGGGTTATGGTAATTGGTGATTGTTGTTGGCTATGAGTGAAAATGGTTATTTGTCTCTCTGTGTTAGCCCTGCTGTAGATTGGCAGTCTATCCAGGGTGTACCCTGCGAAAGCCGTGAAAGTCTCTGGCGACTCTGAAAAGGAAAAGTGGAAGAAAATGGATGGTGGTACAGCTATGTACTACTACTCTATGTGATAGAGTAGTAGGCAGATGTCACCAGCATGTTGTCCTGTTTAAAAACACAGCAAAAAGATTTAAGCACAGGCAATTTGCCATGAACAGAATTATCTGATTTGCTCTGTTTGCGTATTAAAACTTGTTCCCACTGCTGAACAGCTGTCATGCAAGCATAGGTGGCTATTTATGTACTGCACCTGTAAACGTGCAGTACATAAATAACCAAAAGTCCCACCTGAAAAGGCAGGACTATAGAAATTTTTGAAAAGAAGATATTTTGATCAGAAAAGATCATCTGAGATTGAATACATACACTTGGAAAGATAACTGAGATTTCACTTTGGTTGTATGGAAATTGAAGGAGAAAGCTCTCCAGCATCTCAGCTAGACTTGCTAACTGTCAGGTTAAGACCTGTGACTTACACATGTGTGAATGACTCCAGCCTCTGCTTTTTGCCAAGCTAAATGCATCTGTTGCTTTAATTTATGGCTTAATGCACAGATACAAGAGTGGTATAGATCTGCTAAATTTCAGTGGCAGAGTGTATATGTTTTCTTTTCCACAATGTGAAAATATTCCTTTACCTGTAATTACCCTCTACAGGTTGTAAATACAGCTACCACCAAGTCTAACTTGAGTGGCATGGTAAAGCTCTGTGAGGCTGGTCCGTATATTGTGGTTGTGTAGTTTACACCTCCCTTGTCACATCGCTGCCAGACTGTGTGATTTCTGTTTATTTATGTATGAAAAATGCAGAAATATATGTGGGCTGAATTAGAGAGGTCTTGCAGACCCACTGCGAGCCCACTGGCTGGAGAACCAACTGGGCCTCAGAAACCTCCATTACACCACAGTTTTATTTTTAGCGAACATTCTTCAATTCAACAAAGAAGACATTCAGGTTAATCCAAAAGCAAATATTTCTCAGAGAGCTATAGAAACAAACCATGTCACATATTGACATCTGTGCTACTGTACAGTCTTACAGTGATGTGTGTGTGTGTTTCATTAGTTTAGAAGAAAGAAAGAAAAAAACTCTTCACATGAGCTTTTGGTCCTTAGATTTAAAAAAGATAAGTACGGCTTCTTTATAGTGTCCTCTGAAAGAAAAACAAGGATCCTGCTCATTGAGTTTGAGCTTCAATAACATCAGAGCATTCCTCAGTGGCATCAGAAAATATTTGGAGACTATGGGAGAAGGAGAGAAACTCTAGACATAAACATGCAGGGTAGGGAGGGCTAACCGGCACAGGAGGACAACCTGCCAACAGGAGTTGTGGCTTTCAGGAATTTGCACAAACACACCGCCTCGCTTTTGTCCTCAGTATCATCTGATTCCTCCTGTTTTCTCAATGCATTTGTCTCACATGCAGCTTGCAGACATTTGACGGATAAAACTAATATTTCTGAGCTGAAAAATGTTGCATGCAAATATTTAGTGCTAAGATGTTTGCATGAAAATCATAAAGTTCAGCATGTGGAGAAATACACGTATCAGCTTTTGTTTTGTTTTTTAAGACTTAAAGTAGACGAGAAGATCACGTCTTTATGCTGGAACTGGCTTTTGCAAGGTTTAGTTTGTCCTAGTATAGCTTCGTCTAGATCAGTCAGAAGCACCTTTCACCCTGGGACTCTACAGGCCCCAGGTAGCATGTTTCAGTTCAAGTCCAACTTGGAAAAGACTGAACAAGTGTGGCATGTTTGGAAGCGTTGCCCAGAGAAAGGCTCTCCTCTCCAAAAAGAACATGGCAGCACAACTTAGATTTGAAAAGTTGCATCTGAACAAACATCAAGACTTCTCGAACAGTTTTCAGACAGATGAGCGCAAAGTGGAGATGTTTAGAGAAAATCAAACACAGCATATCAGCACAAACATCTCAAAAACGCTGTCAACCATGGTGGTGGAGGGGGATGATTTGCGCTTGCTTTGCAGTCTGGACACCATATCACTTGTATTTATATAGCACCAAATCACAGCAACAGTTGCCTCAAGGCTCTTTATATTGTAAGGGAAAGGTGCTACAATCATACAGAGAAAACCCCAACAATCATATGACCCCCACTTTGGCGACAGTGGGAAGGAAGAACCTATTTGTGCTCTCTTGCTACAGAATTTGGACCAACAACAGAAACTCAAGTACATGGATGAACAAATTATCTCTTTATAGTTTCACCATACTCCTAATATTGTTAATAATCTGAATAAATATATTATTAAAAACAGTAAATGTTTAAAAATTTGTTCTCCAAACCTTTGGTCTAACCTTACTCTGTTGGTAATTGCCTCTCCTGGGACAGGAGCTGCGTTGGCAGCATGTTGTTGCTCCTGCCTCGTTCACTTCACCTTGACGGCCTACCAGCTGCTCAGCCGGCACTGAGTTGACAGCACAGCCTCCAACTTAGTTTACACAAACCCCCACTTCCAATTTCTCCCTGCATCACGTTTGTGCAGTTTATTTCATGCGTGTCACCCATGTCAGTGTAATTTCCTTCAGCACACACCACACTAGTAGACCTCTGGTCACAGATGGTCACAGTTCTACACCTCTGTGGAGTGATTTGTACGATTTAGTCCACAGTTGCTTCGCACCACATAACAGATCATGTTGTGCTTGCACCATGTGCTAAGCCGACCTTACTGAACTTGGTCTTTCCAATACAGATCTGCAGCAATGTCACCCTGGCATATTCATGTTTTGGTATTTAGAGAGGCAAGTCAGAACACTGAGCCATCTGATGGTGCTGTTATCGAAGCCAGGAGACGCTGCCAAGCATTTGATTCATTAAGAGCGCTCTTCCTGCAGGAGAAACACAACATAACAGTTAACAGAATGATTTATGTTGAGGTGCGTTTATCAGGAATATCGCTCCAGGAAAAATTGAGTGGAATTTAAAAACTATTGTCCGTGTACCATTGCTTGCGTCATCAGATTTAAAATCACAGCCGATTTTTTTAAGGCTCATTTTTAATTCTTTGAAATGAGTTAAAGGTATTTATTTGTTAAGCCAAAGAGATGCTCTATTCATTTGTTTGTCTGAGCGTTGCTGACATGTTTATGGTAATGAGTCGGAGTGAGTGGCACATAAAGACTCTTTTCATTGCACTCTCTGGGGCACTGGAGCAGGGCAGTCATGGAGTTTGAAGGCAGAGCTGTGCCCCTGCCCGAACGAAAATACAGAATGGAAAGAATTTCCTGAAATGAAACTCAATCACTTTTGCCACTAAACAGCAGACTATGCACTGGAGAAATCATCTGCAAAGTCTTGGATTTGAGTGGCTTATAAAAAGCAGTTCTTGTGAACTGTAGACTAGTGGACCCACAATCAGAATTAGACAGGACAGCTCTCTTCAATAGTTACATGCAATGCAAAATTACACTTTTTTTTCAGTTTATACTAACTTAGACCTTGAAATGTTCTGTTGTTGAGTTCAAGTGGACTGACAACCAAGGATGACAGCGACGTTCATGAAGACGGTGGGGGCAGTGGAGGCTGTAATCCATGGCTTTCATGTGCTTACTGGTCTTACAGAGGCCAGCTGTTGTTGAGTTTTCATCCAAGCAGCTGGGCTAGGGTGTTCTGTGGTCTCCTTCAGCTTTCTTTGAAAGAGGATAGTCACATTTTAGTCCCTCTACGAGGCCCAGAGAATACACCCACTGCAGCCTCACTGAGGAGAGATGTCCTTGTTGCAAGGATGTAAAAACAGGCCTGCAGAACGGGACTCGGGAGACTCATGGAGATGTTGGCAACAGGTGAATGCAGGACCAGTGTGAAGGGGAATGTCTGGCAAGTGGACTGGAACATCTTGAGCCAACGTGGGAACTCAGGATGTCGTCAATATTGGTGAAATGTGTCTGAGTCAAATGGTGGGAAGAAATAAAAGACGCTGGTTCAAAAGCAAATATTCTTAGTTTATGCAGACGTGGTGAAGCAGCTGTCCTGTAGGGAGAGGCACAGGGATGGGCGAAGCTTTTCATTTACCCCCACAGAGGAAGTGGACAACTTTAGGAAGGGCCTTGACAGTGCGCTGATTGGGACTTTTCGTCAATCCGACTGATCTAGTGTTCCTTGATCTGAGAAGGCCTGGGTAAATGGTTTCCTTGTATTTTCCCTGGCCACACAGATGGTGGAAAATAGCTCTGTAGTGGGTTTTGCTTGGCTAAGCAGCTCTGTTTTATTTGGAGTCCTGCTCTAAAGGATGAGTAGCCCAGCTTGACTGGAGAGGGCCCAAGGCCTTTTGAGATCACACAGGCACTAAAATCCATATGTGAGATGTATAAACAGCAGCCAGTGTTTATTTACAGCATTTGATCTTTCAGCATGTGTCTCATGCTTAGCGCCACACTCTGGAAAGAGGAGTTGACATATCTAGGCTTTGTAATGTAAAGAAACACATGCAGAAACCATAAGCTGGGGCAAGGTTTACAGACATCGCTGCCATTTTAGTCATTTTCCTTCCGTGATCACTCTCTTCTTATTTTACTGCAGATTTTGAGGTTATAGCATGTAAGCACATCATGCAGGCAAATTCTGGCCGACATCAGGGTCCATGGAGATCAAAGGAATGTTTGACAATTTGGCAAATGTGCTCATTTGCTCAATATCACACATGAATGTCAGGTTAATAATGTTACAGCTAGCAGCTGCTTTGCTTCACTTAGTACAATGCAAGAAGAGGGAGTCACACTAACCTGCTAACCTAACCAACCTGTTATGTAAGCATTTTTATGGAGGTCTTCACTGGATTAGACAAGCAGCATTTGAAAATAGAGGACATTAGCGGTGTGGTTAGGTGGATTTTGTTATCTTTGAGTAGAGCTAGGCTGACCCTGAACTGGATAAGCGGAAGAAGATGAATGGACATTTCCTATTGCATTTTTGTAATGTATAACAAAGTTTGCAAATTAGCCATTATGTTGGTGCTGCTAAGTTTTAACCATTGTCTATTCTGAAGCACTTTAATGGCTGACCTATCAAGTGTCCAAGGAACTGAGAGAAAATACAAATAAGGAAAATACAACAGCAGGAAAAATATAACACTACGTTTAAAGAAAAATGGAACAAAAACAAACAATAGTTGGACATAATTCCCTCCACAAAGAACCATCTATTCATCCATCCTCCTCTACTTATCCGGGGCCGGGTCGCGGGGGCAGCAGCCGAAGCTGAGAAGCCCAGACGTCCCTTTCTCCAGCCACCTCCTCCAGCTTGTACGGGGGAACATCAAGGCGTTCCCAGGCCAGCCGAGAGACATAATGGATTTCACAAAGAACCAGAAGAGAATAAAGAACTAACAGAAATTAAAACCAAGACTCAGGGAGCATGACAGTGATTTTACTGATATAATTAAAGCTGATATGTATGGCACATGTTGGTGTAAAAAGAGGACTGTGCACCCAGCATGCATTGCTGTTTGTATGCAAAAACAAACAATTTCATGAAAATTGTTGGAGAGGTGGAGGATGACAAAGAGTCTTTGAAAATTGCATGGATTAACATTTTAAGTAGTGGATGTTGTAGGTGCTAAAATGTGTCCAGAGAATAAGCAGTGGACATTTCATTGGTGAAATCCATTTGATCCATTTTTATGGATTGAACACTTTTTTCTGGTCAATTACACTTTCATGTTGCAGTCATTCCTTTTATGTTAGCTGTTTTGTGTTCAAAACCATGCATGTGCACCAGAATTTGAGCATGAAGACAGTGAAGAAAGCACACAACGCAGCTCTTTTTTTCCCCCAGCTGAGTGGGCCTCTATAGATTTTAGCAAGGGAGCAAATAAGTGCATTTTCCAACATGCGAAATCACTCTTTGAGGTGTTGGGTGTTGGGGATGTGTTTAGTTGAGTCCTGGTGAACATTTGGATGTTTGCATATAAACATCCAGTGTTGTAAGAACTCCTTTGGCATACCCCAGCTGTGGTTTGAGGATGGATAGAAGTGGGCACATGAAATGAAGAAGTCAGCAGAATTCTCATCCTTATTGTGACTAAAGACCAGGATAAAATATTTCTATTGAAAACAGGGAAAACCTACAGCCAGTCTCCTATGTCTGTGGAAAAACAGAATCTCTGAGCTGTATCTTGGAGCAGTGATTATGGTGGTACAGTGAATGGCTGAGGTGGTCGAAATAGGAGCTTGGAGGGTTTTTTTTTTACACGCTCTGAATACAGGAAACACATGTGAGCTTCTGCTTCTCTTTTGGTTGTTGACTCAAACTGCGATAATCTGAGCAGCGTGTACCAACCACAAACAAAGGGTTTGCACATTACCTCACCACACTCAAACGTTAGCCTATAGACTGCTTATATTCTGCTCCAAACCAGCTCCTTTGAATGTGACAGAGCAAATAAATTCTATGTTTGATGAAGATTTATCTTGTTATATATATGTATTATCTGTAGGACTGACATGAATATTTCTGAATGTATTCAGCACAATGCAACATTCTGAAGCTGTCTGTGTAGCTGATGGATCAAACCAGAGGTGTCAAGCTCGCTTCACTCTTAAGTGGGCCAGATCAGTGATCTTCCACTTTCTGTTAGTGTAAAAAAGCCTAACTATACATTAAATCCCTGGAATATCTTAGCATCAGAAAAATGGGTCTGATTTCTGAGGTATTTCTCAGTTTTTCTACATTTTAGAGAAATGCTACATCATGACATAAACTGTAAGAAACAATTGTATAAAGTTACAGAAAGGGTTCTGGTAGCTCATTATCCAGACTGTCCTGTAATTATAAAGCGGACATTTTTTGGTACCCATTTTATCTGTGGAACTATGCAGTGTTGTACGGTTGATATGAATGGCTGTCGAGGGGGCAGTTACCAGTAAGAAAAGCTGTAAATTTCCAAAGTAAATGGTAAATGGTTCTTATTTAACACTTTTATACTCTACGCACTCAAAGCACTTCATACAACATGCCTAATTCAGCTGTTCATACAAGCACAAAGCTGTCCAGTGGGTTCAATTGGAGTCATTGCTGGGTCCGTTTTGGCTTCTGGGCCTGACGTTTGACGCCCCTGAATAAAATGAAAGCTAACAAAGAACTACATCACCGTTAGATGATTTCTGATGGTAATGCAATCTCTTCGTGCTTTTGTCGTCACCTGTTTGTTAATACGCACTGAGCCAAAGTCAACACGAATATGACTGCTTTTCGAACAAACTATGACTATAAACCAGAAAATTTCTGGTGCCTAAACTTTATCTACATAACCACAGACTCTGCAGATGCTACAGATTCTGTGTGCTCACAGAGAATCACTGCATACCTGTGACCTGTCTGAGAACCGCATACAAAAAAGACGTTTATGCTAACTTTGGAATACAGCACATTGTATACAAATTAATGGATTAAATACATTTCACTGCTTGATGACTGATTCTGCTGTTCATTATTATAAAATATGACCATAAAGTGGCTTTATAAACAATAAACCTCCTCCTTAACTTTACATACTCCTATATTGTGTATTTATTTTTGATTTGTCCAGTGAGCCCTCGCAATCTCACTAGTTCATTTCAGTCACATCTGTATCTATCACACTGTCTTGTACTGTGTGTGTGCATGCGTGTGTGTGTGTGTGTGTGTGTGTGTGTGTGTGTGTGTGTGTGTGTGTGTGTGTGTGTGTGTGTGTGTGTGTGTGTGTGTGTGTGTGTGAGGAGTAAACCATGCATGGCACACGTTTTTCCTGCTGAAGCTGGCACTGTGAGTTACAGCCACTTCAAAGTCTGGTGTTAGCGGTCCATTAACCATTGGTAATTGAAGTATCACTTTAAATGGCACTGAGTACGCTGCTCTCTCTGGAGTAGAAAAGGGAAGAAAAAAAAGGGTGCATAGAAAACATAGTTTTATGAAGTCCAGCCTCATTACTAGAATGAAGGCGGTGACATTTTGGCAGTGGCTGTGTAATGATTCTATAGCAGGGCTTTCCATGAGGGTCCTATGTAACATGCTGGCTATAATTTCCTCTCTGTGTTCACCTGTGTTTTGTCAGCTAGTAAATTTGTCATGAACAAATTGGACGGTTAAACTTGTCAGAGAAGCTGATTGCTGTTGAAATAACCTTTACTTTAAGTGCTCATTTCACATATTCTGCCACTTTATTTTCAAATGGCCCCATATAAAGTCCAGATGCTAACAGTGCTTTCACAATGTACATTCTGTGTGAGCAGGAAAACCTCCGGTTCCATTTACTATGACCGAGTGATAAAAAAACCCCCCCCAAAAAACAGTATCTTATATATATCTTTAAAGTAAAACACAGTGATCTGCCCCATAGAAAGGCCTGCACCACTGTTTTTGTAAGGCCACACGTATGCGTATGCAGACTAGTTTTTGACTATAAGCGTGGTTGCATTTTACGTTCAGATGCTTCTATCTCAAGCGTTAAATGTGGCATTATAAAACTGCAGTTGGCACATTTTGAAGCTTTTACACAAATCACACTTTCATGACTGTCTTCTTTTACGCAGGCAACAAAAAAAAAAAGAAAGAAAAAGAAAAAAAAAGGGGGTCCTGGAAAATTAAATTAGGTTTTCAGAGGTTTGCGTTTTGCCTTGCCAACCTCAATATAATAACTGTTAAACTATTACAAACTGAGAAGTGTTGGTGTTGGCAGCTTGTCAGAGCAGGGGCAGTAAAACGGTGCCATTCGAGACAGGTCGACGTTTCATTTGTAATTCTCTGATGAGAAGCGGCGCTATCTGTTCATAATCCAGAAGCATTACCAACAACACACGTGTAAGAATGAGGAATGGTATCATTTTTTTGTCAGCTGTATAAAAAATAACATAAGTGTGATTGATGCCAAGAAGTTGTAGCAAAAACTTACTAGCTCACATTCATTGCGTTTCCACCAGTATGCCATTTTGGGCCCGGGTACTGTCCATGCACCATCACTTGGAAAAATTACTGTGTTTGAAAGAATGCATTTCCTAGATTTTGTCATTTACAAACAAAACAAAATGATCAATTAAAAGAAAAACTCTGCAATAAATTGCAGCTGAAGATTGTTAAAGGAAAACCCACTGTGGACACCTCAGGTGGGAGAGATGCCTTGGTCAGTGGATCCCCTGTAGGAAAAGGCCAAAAAGAAAAACAGCAGTTAGAATTGCAGGAGTCCCGAGTCAATACTGCATGTTTTATTTGGTTAGTTTCTCTCAACAAGCTTCTTTAACTACCATTTATGATGTATGGAGGCCTCAGGCAATGTGCAAGTAAAACAAATCACACGGAAGGTATAGGGGTCTCTGTTGGGGAATTATTTTTCACATTATTTTTGCTGGTGCGAGGATAACTTCGCTTCTGTTAAATTGGTTACTTTCTGTGAGAAGCTGGGAAGTGTGCCAAACTCACTAAAAATTAAAATTGAGAAGAATTTAATCCCTATCGCCAACACGTCAAAGCCAGTGAGAGCTTAAAGGCCGCTTCCGAAAAAAATAACATTCATGGCGGCTGGACAATAATTTCAGTTATACCACGTGATATTTTCTTTTTGTACATGTGAGACTCATTCTCAGGGCAGGAATGAAAATTGTTGCTTTTGTTTTGTATCATTTCACTCAGTAGCTGTGTCACTGAGGAATTTCTCCAGCCAGAAATAATTTAAAGTGATATTTAGGGTCACTAATGAAAAGGCTACTGTTTCCCCACTACACCCTGGACAAAGTCAAACGTGCTGATATCATGCGGGATTAGACAAGGTTCATTTATTCCTCTGGAAAATTATATTTTAACAATTGAAAAAAAACCCCACATAAAATAAACATACATATCACACCATTGAAATGCAGTTAGGTTGATGGAAATGTGAACAGTTCTGCCAATATAATATACACTTGCTGACCACTTTATTAGGTACACCCTACCAGTACTGGGCTGGACTTTTGTCTTCAGCACTGCTTCCATAGAGTCAACAAGCTGCTGCCTGTATTCTCCGTTTCCTGTTCTTTGCTGACAGGAGTAGCACCTGGTGTGATCTTCTGCTGCTGAAGCTTCAAGGTTCAACAGATTGTGCATTCAGAGATGCTCTTCTGCAAACGAGTGGTTATTTGTGTTACTGCAGTTCGAAGCAGTCTGACCATTGTGGAAACAAGGCATTTTCACCTGGAGAACTGCCACTTACTGGATATTTTCTCTCTTTTTTTGGATCATTCTCTGTAAACCCTAGAGACATTTGAGTGGGAAAATCGCAGTAGGACAGCAGTTTGTGAAACACTCAGACCAGCCTGTCTGGCACCAGCAACCATACCACATTCAGAGTCACTTAAATGATTTTTCTTCCACATTCTAACCATGTCTACAGAGTTGGTGACATGTGATTGGTTGATTAGATGTTTGCGTTAACAAGCAGCCGAACAACTGTACCTAATAAAGTGGGTAGTGAGAGTAAAAAACATAAATCAAAGTGGGTGTCATGAACTGGCTCACAGTTCAGACAACAAAAGGGGTTTGGTGGAGTCTGCACAGATACATGCAGAGTGGTTAGACCTTTAAAAGAAAGAAAATAAACCCAAATCACACCTGCCTGCTGGGGAGATGAGAGAACGTTAGCTACCAAGCCTTTTTAAATAATTTGCCAACTGGCAATAGGTATGCTTTTTCTGAAGAGCCGCCTCACACCCTGCATGTCTCACACAAAAACAGAAAGGAAAGACAAGACCAGAGAGTGGGCAGGGTCATCGTGCAGGTGAGGATTTAATAGATTCATCATTTCAGAAGCAAACAAACATAGGTGAAGTTATGTCTGTGTGGTATTTACTAACGAAACAGCCCCAAAGTCTGGACACGGCTGCAGATGCTGTTATTTAGGTTCAGCCTGATAAAGTTGTTTGTTTGTCATCCTGTTTTATTCATGAAATCAAGCTACTTTGATTCTTCACTGGCAGACAGGTCAATCAAGAAATCAAGAAGTCCATGCATAAAAGCACAAAATTGTTACCATTTCTAGCTGCATAGTAACATCAGCAACCTTAGTGAGTGGATATTAACCTCACTGCCTACATATTGACTTAAATATGTGCCCAATTAAGAAAAAAATAGCTCATAAAATCCCACACTGCAGCAGTTTGTATAATCATGTCCAAAGACTCAAACACATTTACAGGCAAAGAAACACACAATCACATATAATATCCCCCATAATGACAAACTGAAAAAAAAAAGTTTGCTAGAAATTTTTTGCAATTTTATTAAAATCAAAAATATAAAATCTACACAAGTATTCACAATCTTTGCTCAATACTTTGGCAGTGATTACCCATTTTGGGGCAGTTTCTTCCATTCTTCTTTACAAAACCTCTCAAGCTCCACCAGGTTGGATGGGAAGCGTCGGTGCACAGCCACTTTCAGACCTCGCCAGATATGTTCAGTGGGGTTCAAGTCTGAGACCATCAAGGACATTCACATAGTGGTCCTGAAGCCGCTCCTTTGATATCTTGGTTGAGTCCTCAGGGTCGTTGTCCTGCTGGAAGATGAACCTTCATCCCAGTCCGAGGTATAGAGCACTCTAGAGCAGGTTATCATCGCTGTACATTCCTGCATTCATCTTTCAGTCAACCCTGACTAGACTCCCAGTTCCTGCTGCTGAAAAACATGATGTTGCCATCACCATGCTTCACTGTAGGGATTACATTGGCCAGATATGACGCTTGGCACTCAGGCCAAAGAGTTCAATCTTTGTTTAATCAGACAAGAGAAATTTGTTGACCATTGTCTGAGAGTGTTTTGGGTGCCTTTTGGCTAGGGTGGCCAACCATCCTCTTTTTTTGCACTTGTTGACTTGTAAAAGTCTATATGACATTTTTTTATTTCACCATTTATTAATCGCACAGAGAAGGGATTGTTGAAATATGTTAAAGTTTTCTCTAAGCAAACAGTATTATTAAAGTCCTTCATGACTGGGCCGTGTCCTCTTTTTTGGAAATCAAAATATGGTCACCCTACTTCTGGCAAACTCAAGGCAGGCTGTCATGTGCCTTTCATTGAGGATTGGCTTCAGTCTGGCTACTCGACCACACAGGCTGGACTGGTGGAGTGCTGCTGAAATAGATGTCCTTCTGGAAGATTTTCCTTTCTCCACAGATGCTGGAGGAATGCCAAGGTGCCCACCGGGTTCTTGTTGACCTCCCTGACTAAGGCCCTTCTACCAGCCAGCTCTAGGAAGAGTCCTGGTGGTTCCAAACTTCTTGCATTTACAGATAATGGAGGCTACTATGCTGACTGGGGCCTTTTCTGTATCCTAAATCTGTGCCTTGATACACTCCTGTCTCAAAGGTCTGCAGACAATTGCTTGGACTTCATGACTTGGTTTGTGCTCTGACATGCGCTGTCAGCTATGGGAACATAGATAGACAGGTGTGGGCCTTTCCAAATCATGTCTAATCAACTGAATTTACCACAGGTGAAACATCTGACAGATGATCAGTGGAAACAGGATACACATAATCTCAGTTTTGAGGATAAAAAGGGATTATTATTTAACTATTATTTAATATATTTTAAAGAATTATCAAGACTTTTTTTATGTTTGTTTCATTGTATTCATTGACAGATCACAAAGTTTGTGACTGACAAAGCCACATGAAGCACTGACTTTGACTTTGATAATCATTACGTCAGATCTGATATTGATGGGTCTCTCCTAATTTGGACAAATATTTGTTAATTTATCTTTATTATGTTTTTATGTGTTAATGCGATGACCTGGGTAGTTATCATTTTTAATTGTTGATTAGAGAGTGTGACTGTTAGTGGAGAGAGAACAAGAAAGAGAGAGTAGTATATCAAAACATGTGGCAAGTGGAAGGAAAAAAACTGTTGCTGTTGTACTATCGCCTACACAATCATTGAGTGGCAATGCTGCCCCCTGCTGTCCTGCAGCCTTATTGTCCAACAGCTTTAGTTCATTTTCATCATTTCACGCAGTCCAGGCGCTTTGACATAACAAAACATCAAACCTGACGCCTGAATAAACTATCATAAGCATCAAGATGTTAAGACACATCACACTTGACATACCAACGACTTATTTCGACTCTGTCACTAGATGGCGTGTACGCCTCACCTAACAAGTGACAGTTTCTGTTGCTATGGTGATGACGCTCTCCTCGTAAACGGTGGCACGTCCGTAAGAGCCGCTACTTCCACATTTAATGACGTTTAAAGGTCAGTAGACTCTATTCTAGTGCATAGTTTGTACTCACAAAAAATCAAGTTGTGATTCTAACCTTTAACTTTAATGTAATTGGTCAGAAGTCGCTGAATCGGGTTGTATCGCTTAACGATCAGTTTTCCCATGATGCACCGCTTTATTTTGTCTAGTAACTCGGGGAGATGATAGGAAACTGGCACAGCCAGCCTTCTCTTTAACCCAGCGGAGGCGAACCCCTGACAGCATCATCCTTGACATGCCCCACAAGGCGGAGTGCGCTTAGCCGGTGTGGCTACTCTGTTTATCCACATTTCCCGATATTTCATAAGATATTCGACGGCCACGTAATTGTAGCTGTAAGGTAAGCTCTCCGCCATCTAAAGTCAAGGTACTGTTATAGCCTTGTTAGCAGTTAAGCTAGGCTAGCATCAATGAAAGCCTCATAGCTTACGTAGTTACCCCGTTTTATTCGAAGGAGGCTATCGGCACATTAAAATATATGTTTCGTTTGTCTGAGGCTAATTTTTGTGTGCAATAGTTGTATTTGGGATTAATGTAAACACACTCAATAAAACTACATTTTAACTTTTAAATTGTTATGTCTATTCCACGTCAGATAAAACCGTTAATGTCGTTAATAATGGCATGGCACCTGCTAATGTGTGCGCAGTGCTGCAGGACGTTAATTGAAAGTACGGTTAAGCCCTGTTGGATGCATTCAGTGTTTCCCGAATATACCTGACATCATCCACAAAGCCAAATAAAAACCCATCTTTATGCTAGGATTGATAGGGTTGCTTTGTGCGTGCAGCAGGCTGTTTTTTTTTGGTGATTGTAAAGTGTGGTTTGGTGTGACCCAACTGAGAAAGAAAATGTACTCTTTGCTGGACACTGGTCAGCTCCTCGCTGGACCACAGTCGCACATAGCATTGATTGCAAGGACAGCCTTTGTAATGACCCCTTGAAACGCAGCAATGGCATCCAACAGCACGCGGAGTCAAAAAGAGCACAGAAAGTGGGGTGTTTTGAAGCCTTTCACTTGCACCGCTCGTAAGGGCCGATTTTACGACTTTCTCTTATTCTTCGGTAAAGATAAAGAAGGTCAAGTCCTGAATTGAGTCTCTGGATGAAGATTAACGTTAAAACAATGATCCCCTAGCAGCTACCGCTAGGACCAGCAGCCGCTTCATTTCGGGGTGCTGTCCGCAATGCAGGTGCTGAAATTGAAAAAGTGTCGTGGAGCGCCGGCTAATAACACGTAGCTTTATGTGTCCTGTTGCAGTTGCAGACGTTGTTTATAGTTAAACCGTGTGAGCTTTAGCTGCCTCTGTTTTCCTGTTAATGCTTTTGTTGATGACATATACATGAGTCTCTGTGAGGACGTGAATATTGTGGAGAGTAACCCTGACTGCAGCTTTATCTAAAATACAAGCAACAGATTTAGAGAAGATGCTGGAAAGGAAGCTGCTGTTTACAGTGTGAAATCCAAGGTTGAAGGATGCACGTTTGCGTGCAGATTCAGCATCATTACAGGGCGTGACAGCGGAGTTGTGGCTCAGGATAGTAGCTATTTGCTAATGTTTCGTGCTGCTGCAGTTCATTGATTATTTATACTCTCTGTGTGGGGAAATACTGGTTGCTACATTAGGAAAAGAAAGTCAAGTAAACACGCTCAAATGACAAGGATTTACATCTTAGGGGAAATGAGCTGTCTTTCTTTAATTCACTGAGCATCCATACACTTTTTGAATCATGTCCATTCTATGGCATGTGACATATTCATGCTGAAGTTGGCTGAGGTCACGTCTTTGCAAGCGGAAAGCTATTCTAGGAAGAAGATGGGATGAGAGATATGCTTGCAGCGCAGGGTTTACCGGAAGGACCGCACATTACTCATCAATAATAGGTTATCTCCTCAGCCTTTGTGACACACCCCCAGCTGTATGTGCCAGGCTGTGTTTTGGTTATCACAAGTTTTCATGGCAAAAACACAGACACGTGAGAGCTAAAACTAGGGAGCAAGTCAGGTCAGGTGCATGGGATGAATTATTCATATTACTTAGATGATGTAAGAGTGAGAAGCTCAGAGATGTTTTATTGAAACACACTTATGTATGTAGTAAGAGGCTGTCTCTGTATACAGGAGGGGAGTTTAGCAAGGATCAGTGTCCTCTGAAGCCTCAGCACAGTTTAACAGAGGGTGGAGATGATGAGACTCGCCTGTGGAGACAAGGATGTCCAGTGAAGAGAGGGTGGAAGAAGGTGGGGCAGGCCACACCCAGTGTCACTCACTGTGACGTCTGTTAATGTGTTCAGCTTTGATTTAGTGCTATGACTGAAGGTGTTACGGAAATGTAATGAGAGGATTAATTAGTAGGGACATACGTTATGCTGTTTCACTGTCAGGGTCTCTTAGATATTCTGAATTTGAAAGACTCTCTAACAGAGGAAAAATATTTCCACTGCGTCACCTTATCAAATTACAAGATAATATGTAAATTGGATTAGTACATATTAGATTAGTGTTACCTTTCAGATGCCTTTTTTAAGGCCAGCAGTGCCCACTCTGGAATATAAATCAATAGTCGCATTTCAGTGATTGGCCGTTAAGTACAGCAAGCCATTACAGCCGCCTTTCTCAACTATAGTCTTATTCTAGCATTGACCCAGGCAAGAATGATACCTGATACAGCTACTGTGCATAATAAACAACAAACAGAGATGCCTTTTTTGCCTTTGGATGATCAGTTTAAATGTGAAATGCCCTTCTTTGTAAATGGGGTTAATGTTGTCATCCAGTATGTAGATTGGCTCATTTGCTTAGAAAACAACTTTAGACTGTGTCCTAAATCTTACATTTACAGCAAAATGGGTGAGAATTAATGGGATTAATTTTTTATGGTCCTCTTCTCTCTCTCTCTCTCTCTCTCTCTCTCTCTCTCTCTCTCTCTCGTCTCCTTTTCTGTCGTGTCCGCCTAGAGGTTGCGAGGCCATCTGTGTGTCCGAACATAATCCGCCATGGCGTCAGCAAATGTAACACTGGAAAATCAGTTGCAGAGTGCACAGAAAAACCTGCTCTTCCTCCAGCAGGACCACGCCAACACGCTGAAGGGGCTGCACGCAGAGATCCGCAGATTACAACAGCAGTGCACAGGTGAGGAGGGCCTTAAGTAGGACTTCATGCTGCTGTGGAAGACCAACACATTTAATGTCAACTGTGGTAGGGAGTGCCCATGAATTTAAAACATACCTGAAACTAAAGGTCAGCAAGATAATGTGTTGCCAGAGCTAAATATGTCCAAAAAACTATGACGACTTATGGGAAATGCACTCAGTGAATACAACTTACTGGCGGTAGTAGATACACTCAACAGACATAAATATGGTCGCCCAGGAAAAACAACACAGCATGATCTGCCCCTGACTTCCTGTATCCTGGGCTAACCTGTTTACTAAAGCTGACAATGAACTCTCACTAATCTTATTAAATGAACACTGCCATATGGAAAGAACAGACATGTTTTCTCCAAACTTGCTTTGCTGTTAATTAGTCTGTGAGGAGCATGCTGTTAGATAGCTGCCCTGTTCCAGCCTCATGTAGCACAAGCATTGTAAATAACCCTTTTCTTTTTCTTTCATAGATCTGACATATGAGCTCACTATCAGAAGCTCCGATCCCTCAGGTAAGCATCATTTGTAGTACACAAGCACCACTTATACCACTGGCATTCAGTGTTGTCATTATTTAGAGATGCCATTAATTTGTTGTGGAAAGGCGATTACTGCTAATGCGTTACGCGCTGTTTTGTTGGGTCGAGCCCTTTTATTTTAGACCAGTCGGTCTCAATGGTTTCATATTCTGACATGACAGTGGTATTCTGACAAGAGTAGTTTAAAACACAGTTTCAAATTATTACTGACTTGCCCCAGGTAAAAAGCTTCTTTATTTTTTTATTCTTTGTCTTTTGGAATTTTATAATGATATCTCTGTAACTACTTCATACTGTGTAGCACAAAAAGCACACAGCAGTAAAAGGCTGTAAATCAGTGTTTTTTCCTTTGAAATAGAGGTCTGTGTCAGTGGACAGGCCTGGGAGCACAGCACTCTCCCTGTTCCCACCCAAGAAGTATTGCAGTGTGGACCTCCCCGCTGTTTATTGCAGCTCCCATTGCTCATTGCCACCTGCCCCTCCCCCCATAAAACCAGGGCCATGACATGGAGTGACATCACTGGTCTAAATCAGATGCTGCTCCAAAGCACAGCCACTAAGGCACCTAATAGACTGAATACAATTTGATTTATTTACAAACTATCGATGACCACACTGATGTGTGCAAAGGAGTATGTCACCAGGAACACATTATGTTGTTGGTGTCCTTAAAGGCCCAGCCTCAATCTGTATTGTCAAGGCCTCCAGTCAGAGGCACTATCGTGTTAGTGGGGGACATCTCAGAGATTGGAGTGCAGGAAATGAGATTATGTGTCACAGCACTAATGCACAAACCGCTAAATGCTCACTGTAGCAGTGCCCAGCTGTAGCAAAAATTCACCAGACCCCCTTCAGAAAGTGAAAGAAAATATATAATCATCGCTGTAACCACCTCTGTATTTGATTAGACTGAATGAAGGAATTGCAATGCAGAAGTTGAGAATTTCTGCTGTATAAAAAATACACAAATGTGTTTTATTCCATATTTTTTGCACAAACATAGCTATACATTGATTGTACCTGGGTGGGACAAGGCTGGGTGGGGGCAGCAGTGATGGAGGTCACATGAGAGTACTGGAGCTGTCTACCAGAGATGTAATGTGAGACAGGAGCTCTCTGCCCACTGCAGATGAGTCTCTGTAGGATCATACCATCTCTGTCAGCCTATAGTCAGTGTCTGCACTTAATGCACTAATGGGTTGTCTGGTGGTCTTTGTGCTGTTTTTATATATATATGTATGAGAGAGAAAATGTAGCAAGGAAGCAATTTTAAATTGAATCAAGAGGCACTTTGTTACTAGCAGTCACAGCAACACATCATTTCTTCCAGTTTCTTTAGTTGCATATATGACAAATGCCAAAGATAACACAGTTTAAGATACAAGATTTAGATAAGTATTTTTGCACCAACAAAGTCATTCCCAAGCTGTTAGCTGAAAACGTGGCATGTCTCAGCATGGTGTGCAGTGTGTCCTTAAAACCAAACAAGCAGAGGGCAAAAAGAAGAAATGTCAGGTTTTAAAAATGACCTACACCAGTCGTATCCAACAGAAAGACCTGTCGTGAGACCTGAGAGATCCATCTGACCCTTCAGTTGATGCATCTGCTGTTCACTGAAGCCTCATCAGAAATGATCTCAGTGGAAGGGGGTTTGTCAAGAAGCTGTGGTTATGGAAGGCAAAAGTATTGGTCTGATAGTCAGTGGCAACAGGTCTTTACAGAGTGATGAATCCAAACTTGAAATTTCTTTAAAATTCATTTTATTTAGTTTTATTTTTTTGTTCAAATAATTGTCAGTATGCATGGAGGTAGTCAGGAGAGAGGGGCAACAGTGATTGTCTACAGTCATCTGTAAAACACAGTGGAGGCTCTGTCATGGTTTGGTGCTGTGTTTCAGCCAGTGGTGTTGGGAATCTCATCAAAATTTATGCAATTATGAAAGCAGAAACGTGGAATACCATTGCAGCACCATCTGGAATAATAATGTTATTCCAGACTAACAATGCTAACAATTAGCAGATTGCTAATGAAGTCAAAGCATAGCTGGATAGAAAATTACAAGAATGCTTGTCTAAAAGAGTTCAGGCTGTGAAGAATAAAGGTGGTCATATCAAATATTGACTTTCAAGCATGTTAGAATTGTCACACTATTTTTTTCCTTTTATCCTGTATTTACATGTATTTTTGCATCTTTCAGTAATCGCTGCACTATTTCCTATTTTCCTGTCAAAATATAAAGGAATGTTGGGTGGCTTGAGACTTTTGCACAGTACTACATGTAAGAGCTGTTGGGTTTTTTTTTTTTTGTATGTGTGCAGACAGCAGCGAGGCCCGATGCAGGGAGCTGCAAAGGAGGTGTGAGGAGCTGGAGGCCCAGTTGAAGAAGAAGGAGGAGGAGAACACAGAGCTTCTCAGGGACCTGGAGCAAAAGAATGCCATGATTTCTGTCCTGGAAAACACCATCAAAGAGAGAGAAAAGAAGTACCTGGAGGAGCTTAAGATGAAGAGCCATAAACTGGCTGTTTTGTCTGGGGAGTTAGAGCAGAGAGCCAGTACCATTGCTTACCTTACCTCACAACTACACGCCACTAAGAAAAAGCTGCTAGCCAGCAGTTCTTCTGAGGCCAGCCCTAACGCCAGTCCAGTCACCTCGTACAAGCCCACACCTCCACCGGCCAAGGACAGGCAACCCGAAACCCCACGTCGCCGCCTGAAGAAGAGCCTTTCCCAGCCTCTACATCCAGAGTTGACAGAGGTGTATCGCCTTGGAGCGGACGGTAGGCGGATGGTGCTGCGGGAGACAGTGGATGCCATGCCTGACCCGACACCCTTCTTGCAGGCAGGCAGAGAGTCTCCTGAACCACAGATGGTTCGAGAGCGGCCTGCTGTCATCCCGCCCATCGCCTCTGAGCGCTCCCCCGCTTCTCCACTGGGCGCTACGGCAAGTCCACGACACAGCCCCGCACGGGACCGTCAGTACAGGGCTCACGTGGGCGTGGCACACCGCATTCCACATGGCACTCCTCCCCTGGCTCCGCCGCAGGCGGAAGTGGAGACTCTGGCAGTGGACCAGGTCAACGAGGAGAAGGTTGTGCGGAAGCGCTCGGGAGCCGACAGGACAGTTTAACACTGCACTGCAAACCTGCACCTTAAATGCACATCTACTGTATACACACCACACTGCAAGAACAAGAAGCAGCCTGAACCACTTTGTAGCCTGCTTTTTACGCAACACTGCAATACTAAAAAAGAAATTATGAAAGTATATTATGATTTGGTAAGTGGTATTCCATTAGGACTTTTGATCTTTTCATATACAGTAGAAATGGACTACTATAAAGCATGCCAAATGTTTATTTACTGTACACCCCAGTGAGTCCTTGTACTATACACACATTGACTTTTTGCTTAGGCTTTCACTTCATTCTGTCTTACACGGTGCACACAACAAATTGTTAGCCAAATATCTGCATCAGTGCCTGCTGAACCAGTTTCACCATACACGAGCTGCGTAATGTAGTCATGGCTAATAGTTATCTTCACATATCTCTGTCTGCTTCATCTTCTCTGGACATATCAACAAACTGTATTACAAGCTGTGTGAGGCTGCTTAGGATAGAGCTGAAATAATTAAACTATTACTCCCTGAATGTCTTTCATCTGCTTGTGATATCAGTATAATAACAGCCCTGTAGGTTTGAGCTGCATAATATGCAATTAGACGATTGCCGGTTGCGAAGGTGAAAACTGGACTCTCATCTTTTCCTTTGCTGACTGGGAGAAACAGCAATAGGTGTGAGAGAGAGAGAGAGAGAGAGAGGAAGTGAGTGCGTGTTTGTGAGAGACAGTGAAAGCCACTGTGAGAACTAAATTTTGGTTTCAACACTTATCCATTGATGTTATTTGTCATGCAAGGGCATTTTTCGAAAACACTGCTGTACTAGGATTTTTGTGATATTATTAACTGTACTTTATAAAAGATGTACATTTGTAATGAATTTTTTTTTATTTATTATTGATTGTAGGACTCATTAGAAAGTACAACAACACCTCAGATATTCACTGTAATTATGGTAATTAAAATCACTGAATAATCTGCTTTTCACTGTAAGGTCACTTGTCCTTGAACTATACAAAACAGTACAATAAAAATAAATGATTTTTTTCAAAGGGTTACTGGGTTTCTGTTAGTGACTGATGGGCCACACTAAGTGTTCTCCATGACCTAAACTGTGGCTGTTTTGCATACCTGTCTACACCAGCAGCCATGCAGTCATATAACTATAACTCACAATACCATCATTATGCCGGACACACTTACAGTCTGCTGTTCTTAGAATAAAACGCAAAGAAAAACTGAATCACATCAGGAAAAAATGTGCCATTTTATACTTACCTGTGTATGTACTTCTGCCAGACAGCCACTAGGTGTCCCAATTTTTAATAGAAAATGCCACAGAAAGACTAAGGGGTTACCGTAGTCACTGTATGAAAACAAAGACTGCATTACATGCAAACGGTACCTTAAAAACACAAGTCATAGACCAAAACACATATGTAAATAATCAAGTTTTTTTTTCCTGCCTTTAGACAGACGCACAAGATGACCTCCCAAAGTTCAACGTAAGCATCAGAATGGGGAAGAATGGTGATTTGGTTATAAGAAAATGTTACTTTAATGTCAGTGGTCAGAGGAGAATGAACAGACTGCTTCATAGGAAGGTCACAGTTACTCAAATGACCACTCATTAGAACCAAGGTAAGCTACAGAAACAGAAGACCACACCAGGCGGCACGCCAGTCCGCTAAAAATAGGAACTTGAGACTACAGTTCACATGGGATCACCGAAACTGAACAATAAAAGACTGGGAAAACCTTACTCAGTCTTATGAGTCTCGATTTGTGCTGCAACATGTATCCATCGAGCCTTTGGTGGTGTGAAAATGTGCAGGATATTTTTTGACACACTTGGGCTTGTTAGCACTAGCTGAGCATCCTTTAAGTGCCACAGCCTATCCTGAGTATTGTTGCTGACTCCAGCAGGTTCACTGTACTCAAAGGTCCCAATAAAGTGGCTGATGAGTGGATACTGTGTCACAGAAGTTTTGGAAAAGCTAGTTGTTTCCTAAATATTTACAGTACAACTATTTTTAGGGTCACATTTGATGCAAGAAGCAAAGTTCCTGATGGGCCTTCCTGTGCCTGTGTGGGCTTCCCTACCCAGTCCACAGTGCTTTGTGTGGTCAGTTATAATAGAAAAGTGCTTTATAAAGGTCTGCCAAATTCAAATTACACTGGCTCATAAGTCTGTTTATTCCAGAGGAGGCTCCAAACAACCACTACGTAAATGTCTCCTTTGTACAGCCTGAGCACAGTGACTGACACACGAGCACCACCGATGAGTGATTAAAATAAATTTTATTTTTGATATGGCATATTTGGTTAAACTCACTTAAGGTAGGCTTTTCTCAGTCCTTACAGGTACTCTGTATTGAGACTAAATGCAGTTTTTATAAATCATTTGGTATAACATTCTCTTTACTTTTAGGTTCATATTTACAATCCAAAAGGCCACTTGATACACTTTACAGGACTGCTATTGATGGACATTTACACACATTAATAAACACACAATAAACAACAAATAGTTTGTTTTCTTCCACTTGTCAAAAATAGCATAAAATTAAGAAATGTTCCTGGTGGTGACATATCAAAGAGCCTGTTTCAAGGGGTTAAAATGTTCACTTCTGACTTGAGAGCATTTGAAAGCGCTCAAGTTAAAAAGTGCAGAGGGGAAAATGATTTCTTTAAAGTACTTTTTGGCATGCCTCCACAATAAGGAAATCTTTTTGTTTTTTCAATGACAAATGACAGAAAGTGCATTGTTGTCAACGTGGTATTGGCTTCACAATCCCTCAAATCACTACTGAGTATTATTTTCACTTGTATGAACTCGCTTTAATTTTTAAGTGCTTCACTTTGTCTTGATATACGATGAAGATCTTCAAGCTTGCCACGTCTTGCCTGCTCCATCACTGTGCAGGATTTGCTATCTTGGCTGGCGATGTCAATTTCTTCTGTTGAAAGCCTGGACAGAGAGATGACTGTGTGTTATTTCAAAAGACTTACAAAAGAGCTGGACAGAGAAGAAAACTCAATGTGCAAACCTGAATCTGTAAGAGTCAACTGATTTAATTCTTCCTCCAGTTGCTCGGTGCTAATATTAAAGGGGCGTTGAGGTACATCAGGCAGAGAACTGAGGATGGACTCAGCAGAGGGCCGCAGATTGTTTGCTGGGACTGTGGGTAAACCTGAGACAGAGTCTGGCTTTGACTCATTCAACAAAGATTTCAGTTCTTCCTCCAGCTCATCCATGTCTTCATCTATAGAAGAAAAACACATCATTAACTTAGAGCTCTTTCAAAATTGGATATAAAGCGTCTTGTAGATACAGCTCGAATAGAATGACCTACCTGCACCAGTCACACCGCTGGATATAGTCTGGTTCACCTCATCTTGAGTGTCGCATAACTGTGTTTACAGAGAGGATACATGAAGATCGTTATACACATATATTGTTAGAGTCGTGCATGCTCATATTAAGCATGCCTAAAGTTTCAAACGTATGAGGTCAGTCAACATGTAAATTTTAGGAAAAAATATAAATTAACCACTTGAGACTTTGTTCCAGCAATAACTGAAGTAACTTAACCTTGTAACTCCTCAGGAGCTGCATCATGCTGTCATATAATAACACTGAAAAGTATTTTCTACCTGGGTTGATGGATTTTGGGTCGAGCTTTTTAACCAGCTGCTTACAGCCCTGTTTTTGCGCCATGTCATCACATCAGTAATTTCTATCCACTGTTTTCTCTTCCTGTCATATGGAGTGCAGTCGGTGAGTGCTCGAGCAGCGCTTGGTGGAGTAATTTGTTTACATTTGTGTTGGAAATCCCCAGATGCTATCATCTCCTCCTTCACGTCCTGTTTGTACTCAGTGATGTTTTTGCCTCAAGTGGTGAAAACACATTTACTTGTCGTCTTTATATTTAGCAGGAATTGGGTTTTGTTGGGAGTTTTTTGAAGCAGTTCCCTTTTTAGATACTAACTTGTCATTGCAAACTGACACATGGCTCTGGCTCTCAGATATGCCCGGGCTTGTCTTGTTGTTGTGGGCAATAGGGAACATGAACGCACTGCTATGGCAAAAATATTGTGATATGATATTTTGATTTGGCAGATTTTTACACCAAATGCCCTTCTCCAAATGATCTGAGGCTCCTCCTGGGATCAAACCAAAGAAAACTACAGTATGCAGCCTGTGAGTCAAACATTTATAGCTTCAGACTGTGCTACATGCTCCATTTCAGAGTTGTTGTTTTTTTAAACTCTTGGTTCGTTAAGATGTCAATGAGAGCAGATATCCTAATAGGCACGCACTGATTGTGAGCGCATCAGCCCCACCCACTTGCAGTCAATCTGAAGACAGCTGATCTAAAAGGTGGGTGGCCTTAAAAGGAGAGGAACTAAAATGACTTGTTTTAGACCTCAGTGCTATGTAATACTGCAAATTTTGGTTTCAATACCAATTAAATACAGTATATCTAGGGATGGGAATTGAGGACCAGTTCTTGTAGAGAATCAATTCTGAGTAGTCCAATTTCTTGGAATGGTCAGTCTGCCTGCTAATCGATCCTGCTCATCACTTATTGCACTCTTGCTTTGATCGGCTGATTCCAGTTTGTGTGTCGGATTTTTAAAAACAAACAAACATTGTGACATGTGGACATGTCCATATCCACGCAGTTTACAGCTTGGATCTGGACATCCTTTCATTACATAAAAGGATGAGAGTAGGATGGCAAATTGGAGACTGCTCCAGCACAGAAACAACTGCATTTGGCTCTTCACAAGCACCTTCACAGACAGCCTGCTAACACTAAGCTAGCCAATAATCCAGAGTGATGTTAAAGCTGAGTAAAAGCTGACCCCAGCCCAGCAGCGTGATAAAGTGAGCCGTCATTTGTGGTGAAGACGCTGCTGCTGAACTTCAACAGGTACCAAACCGATGAGCAGCTAGGTTGCAGCCACAGTTTCTACCTGTTCATGTTTCTACAGTAGAATCACCGTGACGATCGCTTTAAAGTCTCTTCGTGCTGGTTTTCATCTTTGTCTTGTGTTCATACCCAAATACTAAGAGAAAGTTCACGTGTCCTCATCAGGATAGGGATTTGTGTTGGTGTGTGGGACTGTAGCCTCTAGGTTTATAGAGCTAATTGGTAATTATGAGACTGTGTTTCAGATCATTTTATAGAGTAACATGAAAGTAACGCAATGAGCCACTAATTTTAAGCTATAAAAGGCCACTTATGTAGGGGAGAGCTGTGTGTCATCATCAATTTGCAAATTTTGAAGAAATACTAATAAGTCCCACTTAAGAATAATAAAGCATGCAATTGAGCTGAACATAAGAAGTTGTGTACCTCCTGGATTTGATCCACAAGGCTCTCAGCGCGCTCCACAGTCACATCTTTGAGTGAGAGCCTAAGGGCAGCCACTCCAGCCTGATATGCTTGCATAACCTAAAGACATGACAACAAGCTAGGTTATAAACATCTGTCCAATAAGGCTGTGGCAGCTACTGTTAGTGTTGCTCTTACCATCTTATCACTCTGTGACTGGGCTATTCGATCCAGGATTTCCCTAATGGACTCCACCTTGGCAAATAAGTTGTCTGCTCTCTTTTCTACCCTCTTGCCGCCTCTCAAACACCTCAGTGCCTTTTTGGATTGACAGCAAACATAAATAGGTGCTGCAACTGCCATTGCATATTTCTTTGCAAGTGCTAAAATGGCTTTATTTTTTTTAAGCAGTCAACATTAGCAATAACCTGTGATTTCTTCCCTTCCCGCAGCAGAATCCTTGCTTCCTCTTTGCACCTGCAATTAGATCACGTAAAGCAACTTTAGCAACAATTAGTCTTTCTGAATCTCTGTTCCTAAAAAACAAAGCAAACAAACAGTTTAGACATGAAGTTGCACACAAACCAAATCAATCATTTATTATAAAATGTTAGTTACTTGCTAGCCTCAAGGGTCAATTTCTCCACCCGCTCTCCAAGCAGTTTCTCACTGCACTGCAGCTGGTAGATACCTATATCCACATCACTAACCGCAGACACGCGGTCCTGTCCAGGTAGACAAAACTTAACAATCTGTAAGAAAAAAGCACACAAGGACAGAGAGATT
>VURO01050034.1:1817-15738 GCA_015108175.1 Pelvicachromis taeniatus | reverse complement strand
CACACAAGGACAGAGAGATTCCTCACACAAAGATGCCGCTGAAAATGTCAAATGTGCAGATTGTTAATGGCGGGCAGACTTACCTTCTCGCCTTCGTGCAAAGAAACCATGACTTTCTTGTCCCTCTGCAGCTGCAGGAGCGCCATGCACAGGGTGCTCTCATCAGCACAGATGTCAGAGGAGAGAGTACAGAGACCTTGAAACGACACAATGGAGCAGCTTGAAAATTCACTACTGCGGTAGACCCTGAGTAATTCTGCTGCTTTCTCCTGGAGAACAAAAAGAGAATTTTGTATTTTAATGGCAGCTAAATACTGGAGAAACAGAAAGAGAAATCACTCAGGCGGGCTGCAATTCAAAATATGCAAGATGCATTTCATTTTGTTCACTAATACGCAGCATCAGTGCTTGACATCTACTGCAACATGAAACTTAAAATGCATTATGGGAGATCAACATAAGAACTGCGCACAGTAATAACTTAGAGAAGTTACTGACAGTATAACTTTAAATGTATAGATCTCAGTGGCTTAAATGTATCAGCTGCTATGAATATGTGAACTTAAATGAGTACAACAAACCTTTACTAGTTCGATGATGACAAAAGACTCCTCCAAATGTACCCGACTGCTACCCAAAAGAGCCGAGAATGTCCACTTTAGAGGCTTCACCAGCAGCAGACCAACACCCCAAGACAACCAGCCACAGTCTACATTAGCAGCAAACTCCGACTCCCTCTGGATCTTCCCACATCTGGCCACCGAAAAAGAAAAATACAGACAATATAAGTAACACTGACCCAGACTGAGAGGCTTAGTTAGCGGGGACAGAGATTCACTTACGTGGCCATGGACTGGATAACAGTGGCCAAGCCCAGCGGTGACTTTTCTTTCCTCTTGAAGATTTTGTTCAACTCCTGCAGATTGACACACACGGTGCGGCATTCCCTGCAGCTCTTCACGACCAGAGCCGTCCAGAAGTCCATCTTACTGTCCCAGTCCGTAGTGTTGACGTCTCGGTTCTCCTTGAAGTCGGAGAACATAAAATTCATCCGCTCATCGTCGTCCCACTCGAGGGGGGTTTTAATTTCAGCGGAATAGGACATTTGTAACACACAAAGCTAAAGTTTGACTAAACCTGTTTATCGGCTAGCTCGTTGTTGTTCCCAAGCCGACAACTGACGCAGCTAGCTTAAAACCGAAGCAGCGTTTGTTTAGCTAGCAACATCCACCAGGAGCCATTTAAAAAGAGCCAGAATATCACAATTTAACGTTTAACAACATGTAAGCCCAGATGTCGTATGCTGGGTTAAACCTACCAGGTGCAGCTCACATGCCACCTGCCACAGCAAACACTGGCTTCACCATTAAAAACGTCTCGCTAACGCGAGCTACCGTTTCACATGCCAACAACAACAATGTGTGGTAGCATGGGTTCATAATTCTCAGCCGTACAGAGAGGCGGTAACAGTTGTTCCACTGCGTAAAAACGTCAATTCCACCCACACGGACACTCCGAACAACAAAGCAAGCGCCCCTTCAATTCGCTGGCGAATACTACGGTTGCGCCGTTTATGAGCATACGCAAGGTACGCAACATCCTTTAATGGAGTCCACGGACATTATCTATCTATTGACAAGATTTCACAGTGTAGATGGAAGTGTTCCCTACTGATGATGTGTCCTGAAACACAAGTGAGTTGATCTTTTAAACGCATGACCACATAAAATGCAAGACACAAGACTATTTGGGGCCCATAAGCAGGATTTAATTATACAGCCATCCCAGTCATGTGCAGATGTACACAGCAAGAATTAATACAGTTTGTGACTGTACAAAGCTTAGATTGAGATAGGATTTGGACCTTGTTTTATAATTCTGTGATTTTGTTATAGCTCCATAGAGAGTGTAGTGTAGCTGGGAAACAAGTTGGAAAGGTGACCGTGGATGGATGGAGTATAATACCTGGGATCAACCATCCAAAGCAACGGACAGTGCACAAGAGAGGTCAAGAAGAGAGTGAAGCGGGTGGAGGTGTGAGATGGAATTAGTGTGGAGACAGAGGCGGTGACAGAAAGACAGGAGGGCAAGCTGTCAGAATTAGAAATGAGTACATGGAGAAAGTTAGAGAGGCAACCCTGGTTGGGACATGTGCAGAGTAGGGATAGTGGGTATACTGGACAAAGATATTGAAGATGGAGCTGCCGGGGAGGAGGAAAAGAGAAAGACCACATAGAAGATTCACTGAAGTGAAAGAGGAAAAACAGAGGGTTTGTGTGACAGAGGAGAATCCTAGGGATGGGGTGAAATAGAGGCAGATGAGCTACTTTTGTGACGAAAGCAGCCGAAAGAAGAAGAAGAAAGAGAGACGTTATGGTATTGCTCCTACAAATCCCAGTTTTGTACATGGCCTCCAACTCTGCCATTAGTTAAGTCCTTATGTCACGAAAAGCAGGGAAATCTGCACCATAACAAAATCAAAGAATGTCTGTGTAAACTCAACTTACAAACAACATAAGAAAATCAAAGCGACCAATGCTCAAGTAGGTCTACGCAGTTTTTATGTTTAGTTTGTTTCTCATGCGTCCTCAGACCAGCTCTGACCCTTTGTTATAAATGCAGAACAAACACTCATTCCAAAACAGATCCAAGAATATCTCGTTTGTAAAGATAAAGATAGTCAAGGATTGATGTTATTGCATTGTTTTATACAGATATACAATGTCATGCAAGTAGCTACTCAGATCAGCTAGCCAAGATGTTGGAAGTTAGAAAACTGCTAAAGATTTACTGTCAGTTGTACAATTACCAGTGAATAATCCAGTAGATAGATGCACGTGCATCTCATTGTCACATTAGTACGATTTACAACATGATCCAAAAACAACATTACTTGAAGCAGTGATGCAGCAGTGACGTGACTCTTGTGTTATTAAGTTAAATAACATGTTATTCATTCAGATATCATGGATAGTGCATAAAAATAGTTTAAATACTCATTTAATTAATTGCCTCGCTTAAAACATCAGAGGAAACAGCAGACTTTTATTTCCATGGCAAAACAGTCTTTTACTCATTTGGCACATATCCAGGAAACACCTCTTATTGCTCTCACATGTCTACTTGGCACTGAGATCCACCACCAGGTGCTGGTAGGCTAGGGTGTTGCCTTTGAAGCTGGCGGCAAGCAGGATATCCTTGTTGTCCACGGACACCAAACTGAACCCCCTCGGGGCTCTCATGTTGAGCTCTTGGAAGGGCTGAAAGCGCTGAGTGAGGTCGTCCCACAGGTATACCCTAGAGAAGGAGAAATCGCTTCCAAGAATGAGGTACTGGCGAAGTCCCACGATGAAAGGATACACTGCCATTGAGCCCCTAGAGGGGAGAGTCTGGATTTCCACAAAACGCTGCCCTTCCCAGCGGAGGATCTTGGAGTCACCGATGAAGCGTGTTAGACAGAGGTAAAGAACTTTCCTCACCCAGAAGTGCTTCACCATCTGCACATCGGCCAGCTCTGTGATCTGCGAGTGGAAAGCAAACTGTTTTTGGCTTCGGTTCCATTGGTAAACCACCGGTGGTTGAGAGGCGCTGGAGAGGATGAGATGAGGCTTTCCCCCAACATCAAGGAACTCAACGTGGGTGTCTCGATGCCAGGGATGGAGGGACTGGTGGGAGTAGAAACCATTGCTGTACCACCGATAAATGCTAGTGGAGCCCGCCTTGGAGCTGTCTGCTACCACAAAGTACCATTCGCTGTCCAGCTGGAAGGTCTCCACAAAGTTGGGCTTCCTTACCCGACTGGTGTCAATGTCTTGGATCTTTACAAAGCGCTGCGGGTCCTCTTCCCACCTGTGTTAGCAGAAATGCTGTTAGTGTATTCCCAAAACTTTAAACAATGAGACCAAGAGGTTTACATGCATTCTTACAAAAGTTAGATGAGTGGTTTCTGCATCTGACAGCAGATCACAGCTTTCACACTGTGATCTGACGAGTCGGTTTTACATTACTAAGGTAAAGATACACCAGCCAAGGGAGATTCTGCACGAGCAGTATTTATTTTCAAACAAACTGCAGCTCATACTGCTGAACGCTCGATGTAACTGACAGCTTACTGCTAACACGACTTCTTCTTGGGTGCCGCCACAAGCGACAATCCGCAGCCCTAGCTAGGGGGCAGTGTGGTCTACCTCAGTATTGAGAGTTGGGTCAGCTGTTTGCTCCTCTTGGCAAGTGTTGCTCACTGCAGAGCCTAATGAATAGAGCTTGAGCTAGTCCATCTGCACTCTGCACTCTCCCCGTTTCCATGTATACCCAGTCTCCATGTTAAGCCAAGCTAATCATTTGCTTACTTAAGCTTCAGATTTACTCAGCAGATATTAGAGTGGTGTTACTCTCTCAAAAATGAAGGCAAATAAAGTGCTCTGTACTTAGCTGCTCATATTTAATATACTTCAGACATTTTCCAGGTCACTAGTGGTATTTGAGAAATAACTTGCACAACTTACTTGTATATGTGAGATCCACCGAAAAGTTGAGCCACAACCATGTAAAGTGTGTTGTTAATCACCACCGGTTTGCAGTACACAGCGGAACGAGCTTCAAGACAGACACATGGAAGCCAAAAAACATCAGGACCCGTTCCTTAACATAGAGCTGTACACATTCATATGCCTTCATAATCAGCAACTTACAAGTAAT
Source organism: Pelvicachromis taeniatus (assembly GCA_015108175.1). NCBI lineage: Eukaryota > Metazoa > Chordata > Actinopteri > Cichliformes > Cichlidae > Pelvicachromis > Pelvicachromis taeniatus. Next base: position 11,040 of record VURO01050034.1, on the reverse strand, counting down.
GTTGTGAAACCTCCTGAAAACCATTTCCACATGATCCCATATATACAGGGTGCAGAACCCTGAATCAGGCTGTGCAAAGGCCACAAACTGATCTCCACTGAACTCATAGGACTCAACTGACACAGAGTGGAAAGGGAAGGTTTCGTATACAGCAAAATCTGCAGGAGGAGAAACCAAAGGCAGTGTCATTGCCAGAGACACAAGAGAAGGATATATAACAGAACTCTGCCATAGCATCAAGTAAAGTGTTCAGTAGTAGTAGTCCAATAAAAGATTAAGGTTAAACCTGCACTGATGCAGTTGAAGTCTCGTGGTGTAAGGTCGCGGATTCTGCGTCCCTGGAATTCAAAGGGGCTGGCGCAGTAGATGGCAGGAACAGAAGTGTTGGTCTTCTCCATCCAGTCTACAAGCCACTTGATTTTACAGTCACAGCGGAAAGAGTTCCCACGCAGGTCTCTAAGTAGCAGGTGGGGATCAGGGAAAATATGTGAAGTTCAGTCTTGAAAGCTCAAGCTTAAATCTTTCATCACAGAGTGCAAATCAAGCAGTGCATTTTTTTTTTTAAACGTGTGTGTTTCAAACAAGAACTGAAATAGAAACAAAGCTCATGCTCCAGTCAGACAGCTCTGCAGACCATCTGGCGGGAGTGTGGCGCTCTGCTGAGCCCTCGAGGGAATCTGAGCAAACCACTGTTTATAGTGACAGACTGTAGGGTCAAAGCACTCGAGATGTCCAGGCACTCTTTGGATTTCAGTGTGGGCGCACTTACAGATCTGTGAGGATGTCTAGATGTTTGAAGAGATCTCTGGGCAGCTGCTGCAGGTTGTTGTTTGAGAGAGAGCTGAAAAAACAGAGTTGTCATCGTGTCGTGACGTGTAGTAAGCAGTTGGCCGCGTTAGTTGCATAAATGCATAGATTATTAGCTCGGTAGTGTTGCTAAGTAACAGGTTCTTTATTGGAAACTCCATGTTAGCAGAAAAGTACTCACAGATGAGTTAGAGATTTGAGTCCTCTGAAGGTATGCTTTGAGAGAGCCTGGATGTCATTATTCTCAATGAACCTGAGGAAGGAACAAATTATTCACATGTCACACAGTGATGCTAACCTCTGAAATTCAGCCAGTCGTCATTGGGAAGGAGGCTGTAGCCATAGCAGGGTTTGCAGGGATTAGCAGTTAGACAGTTATTTTCAAGGGTTGTCTTTTTCTTTTGTTTTGTATCAGTGTATTAACTGCAAAGAAATGAAAGACTAAATATTACAAACTAAATTACGTCTTAGCTTTATGTGTTTAAAATCCACACCGGAGTGCAGCCAGTCTGACAGAGAACTCCATGTTCAGCAGCATCATTTGATCCTGTTCTGTCTTTGTCTGTTGATATCCGAGGACATACTGTACATCGTGTGCAGACTCTCTGGCTGGATATGTTATTATTACTTTATTAGAATTCACAGCGGGTAATGATGGTAGTGGCAGTGATGCGGGCCAGCAGCATGAGGCATAGCCATCATGGAAAGCTGCACACCCCAAAGCATCAGCTAACGACTTTCTAAAGCCCATCGATTCACAGATGGCATATTCAGCTTGATCACACTGCAGAGGCAAAACACTTGCCGTCACGGGCCAATTTGTTTTCTGGTTTACTTTTGGCATTCTTTGCCGTACTGCAGAATTCTGTGCACATTGCTGTTATTCACTTCACTGAGAAATAAGATCGCCTCTGTGGAAGCCCATTACTGACTAAATGAATATACTTGTGATAGAATTAGTTAATTATTTCTATTAAATTGAAACTGCTTCTGTATTTATTTAGCTTTTTTCCCATTGACTTTAATCTATAAAGTTATTATCTAAACATAATTTGTTTATATAGCTACTTATGTACTATTTTGACTTTTTATTTCCCAAAACTGTTAATAAAACCTTTTTCTGGGTTTTATTTTTTCAGTTTTGCTTTGCTATGTAAAGAGAAAAAGGAATTCTTTAATCAAAGTGTGAAAATAAATATGGAAATTAATACAAACATAAAGAAATATAGACACAAACTGAAACAAACCCATTAATATCTCCTACATTTTATGTTGGTTAATGCTTACATTAAATTTAAAATTTAAAATATTTTTTAAATGGTTTATTTATTTACTTGTAATTTTTGCAGTTGTGGTTCTCCATATACATATAGACTTACTTTAATGAATCCCTGACGTAACACAGCTCCAGTTAAATAATTATTTCTAAACATAACATAACAGTAGCACAATAAGATTCAGTTTGTTAGATGGGAAAATATGTTAATTCAAAAATACAGTGCATTGCTAAACTCCTCAGTTCTTTATATTTTAATAGGAAAGTAAATTAATTCTTTTCTGAACTGTCTGCTATGTGTGACAGTTCAGAAACACATAGCAGACAGTTCAGTTTCAGACGTAATGTTTCAGACGTATTACGTCTGAAACAGGGACCCGTCAGGAAAGTAGAATATAGAAAGGTTTGTGAGAAAAAGGAGGTCTGAGAGATTTTGGGACGCCAAGTCACCGAGAACTTTGAAAGTGAGGAGCAAAATTTTGTATCGGATTAGGTCAACGGTGATCCATTGAATCTAGATGAGAATAGTTGTAACACAGTCAGTAGACATAATGATTCATTAAGCAGGGTTATATACATCTGAAGCTGATGAATGAGTTTTTTAGGTATGAGAATTGCAGGTGAATTGCAATTTTTAGGTGAGAATTGCATTAAAAATAATCTGAAACAGATGTGATCGGGGCATAAACCAGAATTTATGAGCTGCTTTGAGAAAGAAAGGGGCGTAGTCTAGAAATCTTACACAGGTGAAAGAAGGCTGACTGTAAATGATCACTGAGGTGGGCAGTAATGGAGAGAGTATTGTCCGACATGAATCCAAGACTTTTGACACTTGCGCAAGTGTGGACCTGACAACCATCTATGTGTCTCCAAAAGGGTATGTTTTGGAAAGTGATTACTTTGAGCCAATAAGGATAACTCCACTTTTATTGCCCTTTAGTTTGAGCTGATTGATTGCCATCCAAGTGGTGATGGCCTATAGCCAGGTGATGGGAATAAAAGGAGGAACATAGGTGTTGGGGTTTTTTGGAAGCATAAAGTTGTGTTTCATCAGCATAGAAATGAAACCGCATTCCAAAATCACACAATTTTACAGAGAGGAAAGAGATAAATTATGAAATTGAAATTATGAGTCCCAGCACTGATCTCTGAGGTGTGAGTGAGGCTGATAGAGAGCCTCGAACAAACTGTTTCCTGTTAGATAAGTAGGGTGTGAACCATTGTAGTGCTGCGTCCTGGATTCCAGTGCGGGCAGGTCGTTCTAACAAAGGATGGGAAATTATGTCAGAAGTGGGGCTGAAGTTGGAGGAGGATGGAGATGAGGATGATGAGAAGCCCGGCATTAATGCAAAAAGGAGGTCACCGGTGATTTTAACAAGAGCCGTTTGAGGACTTGCTTAGAATGGAAACATTGCCATGGCCCTTATCGTGGGTGGGAAGAGTAACAAATTTTCAAACAGATCTTCTAACAAAGATCAAAGCTATCCAGGGTGAAAATAAAGTCTTGTCCAGAAGCATCAGAAGCTTTATTAAGATTAATATTACAATTAAAATTATATTTTAAATTACCTTTGTGAATAACTACATAAAGGTCAGCTAAAACAGTTTAGTAAGTTCGAAAATAAAACAGTAAACAAAAAGAACAAGAAAACCTCCTCTAAAAATAGGTCATTTACAAGTAGCCCGAACTGACAATGAGAAAAAGCAGCTAATGTCCATAAGAAAGAAAAAAAACTTTCAAAAGACTTTCAGAAAGTCTGGAGAACTATTGATCAAGACGACTTTAAGAACTCACAAGAAGGTCTGGCTCCATGGAAGCAAAATATAAAGAAATGAGGGGTGAATGGAGCTGTTTGCACTGTACTATTCAAAGTCTTTCACTTTAAAACAAAAACTAAATACACTATTGTTGTTATCAGTTCATATAAGACAGCAGGAAATTAATCAAAAGTAAAATATGATACTGCAATGAATTTTATCGCCTTAAAGACTAAATTAACTAAATAAAGATAATTTGCAAATTAGGAAAGTGAGACACTCACAGGTACTGCAGGTGAGCCAGACCAGCAAAAGCATCATCAGCAATAGTAGTGAACGTGTTGGAATTCAGGAGCCTGCGCAAAGGAGGAAAGGTTAAATCACAATACTGTTAGATTTATACACGACCAACAACAGAAGATATCAAAGCAGCCGATTGGCATTTAATGTGTCTAAAAAAACAAACAAAAAAAGCGAATGTCCTGTTATCCTAAAACAATGTGTCACAATTTCAGTGTGTAAATCCCAATGCAAGGCAAATGTTTTGAACAAGAACACATTAGGACTATAAGCAGCCGCACAAACGCAGACGTGCACATGAGCGCCTTACTTATGATTGCATCTGAGGACATAAAGGCCCTTTTGTGTGGCAGAGCACAAGTGAAGGGAGTCAGTCATTGGCAATGACACTGATACAGAGCCACTTAACCCTTATTACTTGCACTGTCACCACTGTTTTCAATAACCATTCATTTCTAGTACAGTGGCTCAAGTCCTTTCATTGTCCCTACTAAACAAAAAACACCCGCGTGCTGTATGAAAGTGTACCTGTGTGACAAAGCGCCATGACGGCGTGTGTGTGTTTTAGAGAGAGGGTAATAGCTGTACACTGGTTGCGTGAAAGCTTGTGAGTCAAAAGTTTGCGATGTTGTGCAGATTTAAGGGTGTAGCGTGGTCAGGCAACTCACAGGAACTGCAGCAGGTGAAGGTGTGAGAAAGCTCCCTCGGGGATCGTAGTGAAGGCTGTGTTCACCATCGTCCTGTGTAGACAAACAACAGCAGATGTCATCAGATGTGTCGCTCTGCTGGGTATAGATTAGACTGCATTGCCAGAATTTACAAGCGTTATGTCATGTTTGTGTTTAAGGGTTGAAAATGTCATATTCTTAATATTTACTGTGTCATTTCTTTGTCATTTTATAAGCCTGTCATCTTTGCGGACACTTGTGTGCTTGCAGTTTGAATTGCAGTCGTAGCTGCATCGTTTTATAAACTAGGCCGCCACAACTTTACTTTTTTCTCTTACTAAATGAGGGCACCACCACCAGCCTGTGCTCTTCAATTCCCTAGACCCAATAGTCAATTCGCCATTGATGGGGGTTAACATCAGATGAAAGGCCTTGTAACCTTTTCGGTGAAACATAACCTTGCCCCAGTCAAGCTTTCACTCCTCATTATTTGTGCTCCATTTACCGAGCAGCTCTCTGTGCTCTCTTCAAGATTAAATCTCTCAGAGGAGAAGCAGGTCTCCTGCGGTGAGAGAGGGGAGCTATTGTTAGTATTCCTCCCTGGAGCTTGACAGAATTTTTACTGCCGTGCTCCCTCAACTAAGTTTACCATGCCTTTGCCGTAAAGGGACATTATTGTCTCTCTTACATAATGCTGCCAATGCAGAAGCGCGCTGCATTGAGAAAACATCAGCAGGAGACGCACCATTGTTCACTTTAAAGTAACTGAAAGCAAGGGGTTTTCATGCATCATTACATAACGCAGGGTGACATCAGTAATGTAGCCGTCGGTACCAGCCTGCAGACTGCTGAGATTTCACACAGGTTAAGATAAAGATGCTTCTGCTGAGCAAGAGGGAAACATATGAACAGAGGACTCACAGAGAGATGATTCCAGGAGGGAAACTCTTGGGGATAGCCTTGGTATCCACACAGAAGGCACTGTCTTTGGTGCAGGAACAGGTTGCAGGGCAGCGGGGTATCTTGGGGGCTCTCCTGCTGTCCGACTGCCCTGGCAGGCAGAGAAACAGACACAGAACCGACAAGCAGGCTAGCCTCACCCATCTTGGTCCGATATCCAGCATCGTTGGTCGGGAGGAAAAGGGAGCTCTCCGAGTGAGCTTCTTCTTAAAGTTTTAGATCAGTAGCAAGTGGCGTGTTTGTGAGGCGGTGGTCAGTCTGCCTACAACACGAGCGCATGAAAGAGAGAGAGAGAGAGAGATGAGATGGGATCTGGGTGAGAAAGGAAAGGAAGGCAGAAAGAAGGGAGAATAAGGGTAATCCTGTGTATCCTCGGTGGGTGTGGGTGTTCTGCAGCCTCCCCGGATCTGTGCAGTCTTTTTCTGTGTCCCTGTCAGGAGCTGCTGCCAGGATGCACACTGTAGGAATGATGAGCGAGGCTGCTTTCTCTCCACCAGGACCTGTTTGCAGTGCCGCTGACAGTGAATTATTTACTATTACGCATGCAGAAAAACCCTAAAACAGCAGCAGCAGCAGGGAGAGACAGGATGAAGATGAGAGGGTCTCACTTTAGGAATTGTGGAAGACGTCTCAGCAGGTGCAGAATCCCATCAAGCTTCTGCAGTCAGGAGAGCAGACAAGGAGGGATCTAAGACACAGGGAATATGTGCGTGCATGACTTCATGTGTCAGTGGTTGTATGTGTGGGAGGGTGCTTATTCTGTCAGCTTCTAAACAGCAGCCAGTGCTGAGATTTTTCTTATTTTGATGGTATTAAAATAGACATCAGTCAAAAACAGAAGGGAGAAAAAAATGAGGAAGAAAATATGAATGCTACAGAATATAGAAGCGTATTATTATATTATGAAACAATCTGAAATGAGTTTGTCCGTCTCTGCAGTCAAATGTGTAAGAAAATGGGAAAAAATGTAATCATTAACAGTAATGGCTGAAAAACAAACCCTTGTTTTTTGTGTGTTATTGTTATTGCTACAGATGTTTATATGATGATACACGTTGCTTTAATATATTCAAATATATAATGGGGATCACAATAAACAAATGTGCAATATGAAACTCTTGGACACTTGTTAAACTCAACTATTTGTGTTGACACAACTAAAATCACTGTCTGCACAACAATTACCCCCAATGTAAGTTCCATCACCTAATTTGTTTTAGGTGAGCTTTAGATTTTCAAAAAATTGTTTTCTATTAAATAATAAATTGAAATCTTAATTACTTAAACGTTGTAAAACGTATATTTACTACTGCACAGTGGGAGCTATAAGAGCCTCTTTTTGTGCCTTTCTGCAAGTTTTCTTTAGAATATTTTCATTTTATTTATGAAAAGAAGTAGCAACACTATTATGAAGATAATGATCTAGTATCTGATAAAGATTGCCTGCATGATTTAGACAATCCCTGTCACGCTCAGTACTGCCTCCAGACACCAGGTGGTGCTGTTGTCAATAAAATGAACAACACGTTTCGGGCTCTCAGCTGCACTGTGGCCAAGTAGCTGGTGGCAGGGGCTGCAACCTCAGTGCCAGGCATTACCAGCTTTCCTGCACAACGACTCTGTTGTCACAAGTGCAGAGACCCTGCGACGTGCTGTCTGTCCAGGTCTCAGCACATTGTTCCCAACCCAGACGCACAGCATGTGGTTTTAATCATCTGATTGAAAGCAGCAGCACTTTGTACTCTTTTTTAAAAGTAGAATGTAACTCTTAACAGACACATGTAACCAAAAGTGTAATTTTGCTTTGACACAAATGTTGTGTCTTCCGTACAGTCCCATATTCTCTTCTGATTTACTGTATGAAATACAATCAAACCCATTATTTGATGTCCAAGAGCAGAAAATTAAAAAGAAATGTCTGAAGGGGCATACATTTGAATTGAGTTAGATGTTTTTCCTTGGGACAGAGAGTCTAGTGTTTTTGAAAATACATTTTCAAACCCGTGAAGCTTCACTGCAGCAACAGTTCTCCAGAAGCAGTTACAAAGTTGGGTGGTGTCCCTTTTGTGCCTTAGCCAGTTTAGGAATGCCATTTCCTGTACAGTAGCTATTTTTATTGTTCATTTTCTTTTGTATTCTGTGTGGCGTGTTTGCACATGTCTTGTTTTTTGTGCTAACTGCATTTGTAGATTTATGCAAGTTATGCCAAGTCAGGAGCAGTTAAGTCCTTGCAGAGCTCCACCCAATCCAAAACCTCCGGCGGGAACCAGTATAATTGCATGGCATAAAGAAGGGAGCATGAAACAGCAGCTGGAAACCCTAACATGCCCCATGTGAGACGGAGGAATCCGAAATGCTGCTGTGCTTAATCCACAAAATTCTCCCCATACAAATGTACTTAGTAAATCATAGGTCTCGATTTTAAATACTGTTTTGGAAAAATATGCTGTGCGAATTCAGTTGGTTATGACATCAGAGCATGTATGATTTCAGTGTCTCAAACAATGAACCCTTAAATAATTAGACACTGAATTGCTTTGTTTGCCAAGACATAGATGAGAAGTGTTCCAGTCCAGCTTTAGTCATGATGTGAGCCGCAGCAGGCTTTTAGTTCAGCTTAGAACAAAGTCTCACTCACATCAAAGTAGCACTGAGCTTACAATCTACAGTAGTGTGCAAAAAATATGTCGCCCCTCATTTCCTTATATTTTGCTTTGAGAAGTGATTTTGAGCAATAGTTCTCCAGGCGTTCTGAAGGTATTGCAAAGTTGTTCTCTGGATATTGGCTGCTTTTTCACTCGTTGTCCTCGTATCTGACCCTTTTTAGAGGAATCTTTTTTGTTTGTTAAGCCAGTTAACAATCATCTATGGATCAATCAAGCATTAAAAAAGGCACCTAAATCAAGGGATTGGCAAAGAAGCAAATTTAATCTTTAGGCACTTTGTTATTAGCATCCTGCTGGGGGGGAACAAATAATTTGTTCCCATTTCTTTAGTTTAATCTATGAAAAATGCCAAAGATAACACAGTCTGAGAGCTTTAAAATAGTATTTTCTTATCAACAAGATGACTCGGGATTTCAGGTGTGCAGTGTGTTTTTAAAAAATTCAAATTGTCATCACTATTTACAGAGGTCAGGGGAGAGGTACAGCAGTGTCTAAAGTCTGTTTTTCACATATATACTGTATTTCCATGTATGTTTGCATGTTTCAGTAAACTGCCGCACCTACCATTTCCCTGGCAAAATATAAAGAAACAAGGGGTTGCTCAAGAGTGTTACACAGCATTGTGAATCTCAACAAGAAGGCAAATAATACTACAGCTTTTGTGTGTGTGTGTGTGTGTGTGTGTGTGTGTGTGTGTGTGTGTGTGTGTGTGTGTGTGTGTGTGTGTGTGTGTGTGTGTGTGTGTGTGTGTGTGTGTGTGTGTTTTTATTTGTTTATTTTTGTGTTTC